>JADRCD010224838.1:32322-45164 GCA_019843815.1 Montemys delectorum | reverse complement strand
ACTCTCATTAAGATATTCTCTGTCCTCCACATATATACCGTGGCATGAAAGTGTGTGGTTGCACACACACCATAAGTTAATAAATGCAATTCTACATTTTTTAAAAAAGAAAATATTCTATAATGCTCCAAAAAAGGATTATAGTTTAGAATTAGATGATGATGAAAGAATAATATGAGAAAGGATTATGCATCTCTATATGCTAATACTTATTTTGTGTCAATGATTGGTTTTTTTTTACATGAGAGGAACAGTGTAAACCATTTTAAAAAATTTTTATGCTTCTGGGATTTACAGGATAACTCTTTTACCTACTACAGTGAACATTATGCAGAATGATCTATGTTAAGCTTTTATATGGTTATCTAGAAATTAAGATGCTAATAAATATTAGCTACTTTTAAAAAAAGATTTTGTTTTATGTGTACAGGCGTTTTTGCTTACACACACACACACACACACAGGCACTGTGAGTGTGCAGTACCTGCAGAGGCCAGAAATGTATATAGGATCCTCTGGAACCAAAGTTAAAGAAAGTTGTTAGCTTCCATGGTTGTTAGCCACCATCTTGGTGCTGAGAACTGAACCAAGGTCCTCTACAAAAGCAACACTCAGCTATCTATGACACTGCCCTCTTACAGCTGCCTTTGTAATAGAATATAATATTTCACTGTCATTAAGGTTGAATACAATATTAATGTCATTATTAGTAGTACCAACAGTTTATTGTACATTTTCACAATTACATACAGTAAGTCTTGTCTGGCAAGAAATGACTTAGAGATGATCGATTACTTCAGGGCTTGAAGTGGCTCTAAAATCCTGTAATTACTGTAAGGTCAGAACTGTAATTCAGTCAAGTATTGTTTGTCTTCTTTGTAATTTTAAAAATAAATGGTACTTTAGATTTGCAGACTAAAGTGTGGAAGTCTGAGTTTCTATTATGAAAACTCCTTTGGTTGTTGCTTAAGTTTGTCATTATCCGAGCATGGTTAGTTTTTACGACTTCACTAGTGGAGTTTATTGGAATGGTGTGAAAAATATGTGGCAGTGTCTAATAGTTACTCATTGTCAGGGATAAGAGATTTTTAAAGTATTACATGCTGAAATGCAGCAAGATACACAAAGTGGTCAATGTAGCCAACATGGCAGATTTTAATTGAATAATTTCTTTTTATCAGCAGTCTTAGATTTTTAGACTTGCATTGTTTAGATGCATAAAAGGCTCCTTTTCTTTTCCTTGATAATGGAGGCAGTTTGGGTAGAAAGAGGAGCCTCCTAAAGTCTAGTGGCCAAAGAACATTCTGTTATATACAATAATAAAATTATTGAGGACCGAGTTTCCAAACTATCTGTGGAGTAATGCTCTACATGTTGTTAGTAAGTATACTGTGTGCCCAGTAATCATGTAAGTAGGGAAAAGTTAAGCAGATTTTTAAAAAAGAGTGTATATATTTGAGTTTTTAGAATGTTAAATTATATTGTATGTGGAGTAGGAAGATGGAATAAATGATTTCCCCCAAATTTGGCCATGGAACTCCTTTATTAAACATTCTTACTAATAGCCAGAAGCAAAGCTGTAAGTAGCACCATTTCTAAAATTCTAGTCCAGATTGTAGACAAAATAATGGCAGTTGGACCTTGGGTCTCACTGATACCAAAGGAAAGAACCTCTACTTTATTTTGTCCAATTAGTTTTCTGTTTACAATTTTTAAACATTTATGAAATATTCAGCATTGAAGAATTTGGATTAACATTTATTTAGCTTTTGTTCTCTAGCATTTTCATTTCTATGACTAAATTTTTTTCTGTGACTATACTTTTGGTTTATAAATGTTCTGATCTTTAGTTCTTGGGGTTTTTTTGTGGCAAAAGAGTGCTACTTAGAAGAAATATAAGTTATGCAAAGCCTCAAAATTTTGACAAAAGAGGTCACAAAGTAAAAATTCTGTAATAGATTATTAAAGATAATATTATTTGCAGGGCTAAATTATTTTCAGCTTGTCTTATCTAAGACTGAACGTAAGAAATTTTGATAATTTTTGACAAACATTATTAAATGATTATTTCTTACTCTTTTTCTTGTCAATTGAATAAAATACTCTTTCAGTTTATGAAATGGCTCCCTTTACTAGCGAGTCCCTCAAGCAGCTTTGCTCTTCTCTATCCAATTGATATTCAGTTGTCCCTAGTTTGGTTTTAGACAATTGACACTTTTAAGAGGGAGTAATTTTAGAGATGCTCATAAGCATTTGAACTGTACAAATAAACTGGAATGATGACTTCTTCATCTCATTATGCAGATTCTCAAGTGCATGCAATACAGAGAGCATTTTAATGCCCCATGTATTTATTGTGGCAATCATTACCCATTGTCTGCCTCCTGGTTTTACTTTTTCTAATTTACATTATACTAGATTTTTCTCAAATGTTAAAGTGTGGTATTTTAACGTTTGGGTTTTTTATTTTAACAGAACTCCTAAATTTCTTACTTTATGGCAATACTTAAGGTTAAATGTTTAGTGTTATACTTTAGTTAATATGTATTAATGCTTAAATAGTTGGAAATTATATTTTAGTTTAAATGACTTTCATAGTAGATTAAATTTCTTCAAAAAATGCATTACTTTCATTTTTAAATCAATACATTTGATTTATGTTTGTTTTTAATTATTTTCTATTAGGTTTTATATTAACTGTATTTTTAAAATGAAGTTGACTAATCCTTTTCCCCCAAAGAGAATCCTGTCAATCTTTTCTTCTCTTAGTAAAATTGACCATCTAACCAGATGTTTGTTACATAAGCCATCTATACAACAAATGGTTCTGAAAGTTCTTTTTATCTTTTGTCTGTTTTCAGTAGAATATTTCATACTTAGCTTGTTATGCATAAAATTTCAGTATGTAAACTGGGAAGTGGTTATGCATGCCCTTAATCCCAGTACTTGAGAGGCAGAGGCAGGCAGATCACTTGAGTGCTAGACCAGACTGGTCTACAAAGTCAGTTCCAGATAGCCAGGGATACACAGAGAAACTCAACTCGAAAACTAACACCGTACCAAAACAAACAAACAAAGACCTCAGTATGTAAATCTTCACAATTTTATTAGAATTTGCTGTCTTATTAATGCTGATGTGGACGTATCATGATTTTTTAATGTAGATGACTCAGGTGTCTCAGATTAATCAGGTCTGATTAATTAACATTTAAAAGTTTTTACAAATGCTAAGAAAGTATTTTAGTTACGTGAAATTAGGTAGTGGCAACATTTCTACTTCTTAACATTTTGACTTGTCTGGTTGGTTTTAAAGACACCTAGTTGTTGGGCAGAAGAGGGAGCAGAAAAACGATCACATCAGCGCTCTGCATCATGGGGAAGTGCTGATCAACTGAAAGAGGTAAGTTATTTTTTTTATTTCGTTCCAAGACTTGTTTAGATCTCCATGGGTTGTTTTTTACTATTTTCCAATATTGTGAGACTTCCATTTATTGTAACCTACTTTTTCATACACAGAGTTGAATCTTACATTTTGTTTAAAAGTGAATTTTTGTTGTTTGTAATTTTCATATTCTCAATAAATATTTGTCCCCATCAACTGTAGCACTTCTAGAGTGAACTCTCATCTTGTATAATAATCTTTATTGTTTTTAGTTATCTTTTATTTCTCCCTTAGCTTGTTTTTTTTTTTTTAAGTTACAGCAAGTAGAACCACATACCATAGCTTTATATAATGATAAGATAGTACTTTTTGTTTTCTGATAGCTTTTTTATGATATGTAGCTTATTCTGACCCTTTGGGACTCAGTACTACAGTAGAAGCCAAATCTTGTAGAAATGATCTACTCCATGATTTATTATGAATAAATCTATATCTGTATCTATATTCATACTATTTTATTTTTCCTGTTAGTTTTATCTACATAAATCATTTTAATTCTTACTTATTTGTCCTTTCAAAGCCATAGAAACCTAGAGTTAAAACATCTAGTTCAGAGTTCTCTTAGGTAAGCACGTCTTCTCAGTGATGAGAACTCATCTTTCAAGAAGACTACTGTCCTTGTTTTAGCAGAGGTCGCTAAGTATGTTTTTTTATTTCCTTTCTAGTGTGATGATGAAACACTATGGCCAGAAGCAACTCGGGGAAGAAAGGGTTGATTTCAGATTACAGGTTATAGATGACAGGTTATAGGTGACAGGTTATAGATGACAGGTTATAGATGACTGACAGGTTATAGGTGACAGGTTATAGATGACAGGTTATAGATTTGGGGGAACCAAGGCAGGAACTAAAGCAGAGACCATGGAGAAGTGCTACTAACTTGCTTGTTGTTACACATGACTTGTCTAGTTACCTTTCTTATACAACCCAGGACCACCTCTCCAGGTATGCCAGGGCTCCCATATCAATCATTAAACTAGAAAATGCACTGTGAGGTTGCCTACAGGCCAATCTGATGGAGGTATCTTTCTTAGTTGAAATTGTAGCTTGTGTTAAGCTGACAAAATGATAACTTGTACAGTTTTTATATTTTGAACTCAGAATGAAGTCACTTAGTTTTGACTGCTAGCACTTGCATCAGTGTTGTCTCTTTGAAATTTCCGCAAGTTTGACAGTGAACCATTTTTGCTGTATGTTAAGCATAGATATTCTCTCAGATTTTATTTGTGTGTATGCCTGCTTGTCTGGTTGTGAACCACATGTTTGTGGTGCTCATGATGCCAGAAAAGGGCCGTGGTTTTCCTGGAATGGAGTTACTATGAATCAGACCTGGTCTTCCACAACAGAGAGTACTGAGAACCGCTGAGCCAGCTCCTCAATCTCAGCAGTTCTCTTGAGTGTTTTTCCTATACAGACTTTCAGCCCTACCAGTATTAATTTTTTATATACTTTAAGTTGTCAGGTTTCTCATGTACTGTGATGTCTAAACCAAATGGTCTAATAGTATGATACTGTCTATGATTTCATTTTTAGCTACTTTATTATGTTGTGAATGTAGAAAATCTGTAATTCTGGCCTACCTCTTACCCAAATACATAGTGAAAGTAGATTTCTTTATCAGGAACAGAATAAAAAGAAGCTTGGTTTAATACATCTAGGCTGAAATATGTATGTATGTAGGATATATGTATAAATAATGGGAAAACCAAATTTGCCATTTTGTCTCAGTTCAATATAGTTTCAGACATACTGCGAATATCTCACATGGCTGTGGTATTAATGAATATCTATACTAACACATGATTTATGCTACTAAGAGGGAACAGTGAAATTAGAAGAATTGATTGCTCTCCCTGTAAAACAACCACAAAGCCAAACAAAATTGTTAAAATAAATATTTCAGTGCTCTAGATGTAATGAAAATAATTGAACAATTTTATTTATGAAAACTTGGGTTTAGAATAGTATAAGTTGTGGTACTTTTATTTGAAGGGAAAGAATAATTGCAAAGGAGATTCAAGATGCCAATGGAAAACCTGGTTTAATTGTAAAAGACTATAACTTAAAAGGCACTCCTGTTCACACACACACCCACATATACACACACATGTGCACACAAGAGGGGGGCAAGGGTGGGAGAAGGGGAGCGAGAGAGAGAGATCATTAGTTGCTTTGTCAAGGTTTTGTTGTTCTTCCAGTTTTATAGCTCGTAATATCTCTGACATTTAAGGAAGTTGCTTAGTGAAGTGGTTGAGATCTGACTGGTACATATTTGTAGTTAAACATTAATACTGGATTACTTGCACAGCATTGTGAAGTACTAAAAGGAGGTTAGAAATGGAAGGTCAAAGACTAGATTTACCATTTATTTATTAGGTTTCTCACATGGGGAAGGTACTTTATTTTTAAGTGTTTTACCGTCTGTAAGATGGATATAATTAAGAGATCAAGTGGATTTGGGAATGTTTTTGAAAAGTTAGTCTGTGATCTCATTCCTTTTCATTGTGTAATAAGCCAAAAGCGTCTTAAAGGAAGAAACATTTTAATCTTTCAGGGTACAGTTCATTGTGAGAGGGAAGTCAGGGCTGGGATGTAGGTATGAACCATAGCAGAGCACTGCCTCTGCTTCTTGCTTTGGCTTCTTGCTTGTTCCCTGACTCATGATAAATTAGCTTTGTATACAACCTTAGTTCTCTTGCCTAGGAATGTTGCTTCCCACAGTAGACCGGGCCTTCCCATGTCAATCACGAGTCATGACAGTTCCTCATAGCCATGGCCACAGAATAGTCTGATTTGGGTTATTCTTCAACTGAGGTTCCCTCATTCCACGAGACTCTAGTAGGTTTTGCCACACTGGCAGTAAAAACTAATCAGCACAGTCTGCTACATTTGTTAATACTGTATTAATAGTTACAAAGACACTTCTGTATTAAAACTTTGTTTATGGACATTCTCTTAAAGCAAGCTGTGTTTGCGATTTTTGTATGTGAGCTGTCTCTGTCTATCCCTGGGTCACTTATGTGAGACTGTATTTGGACAGATATATAGAAGTCAGTTTGCTTTTAACTAGACTGTGGAATGTTTCTAAGGATATACATAATCTTTAAAAGCATTAAAGTGTGGTTTTTTGCATTAAAGCTTGTTATATATTCCCTGTTTAATATCAAAATTAATAACAGCCCGAGATTTAAAACCAATTTCATTTTTAGAAAAATTAATTTGTCTTTTATGATTATTTAGAAAAGGCAAGTGATATAATGTAACCCTTGCTAAATGTTTTATTCTGGTTTACTTTTATAAAATTTATCTTTTTACTTTTTATCTTGATTCTTCAGACAATATAGTTTGGTGGTTGTCTTAGCTTTCCACTACTATACCAAAATATGTAAGATAATCAGTTTAAAAGGAAAAAAAGGTTTCTTTTGGCACATAGTTTCAAATTTTTCAGTCCGTAATCATCGGGATCTTTTTCTTTGGACTGTGGTGATGCAACCCATGATCCTGAGGCATGTAATAGAGGAAGCTTTGTTAATTCATGGCAGCTGTGAAGTAAAGAAAAAGACAGGAGGATTTGGGTACCTGTATAATCTCAGAACACACCCAGTGACCTAACCTTTTTCCATGAGGCTTACCTCTTAACATTTTCAAAACCTTCAAGTAGCACGCAGGCTGGGAACTAGCCCTAGTAACACGTAGGCCCTTGGGAGGACATTCTAGAACATACTATAGTATATGAAGAAAGCAGACTCCAGAATTCCATTTAATTCACACTTGAGTTTCAACATTTAATGCAGATGTGTTAAGCTTTAAATATCTTCTGTTTTATGTTCATTCCTCTTAAATGGGAGGTAATAATAGTACTTATCTCATATTCTTTTGTTGAAAACCAAATACAACAGTTAATTTCTTAAGTGGTATAATAACTTCTATGGTGCTTTAGTGCTCAATAAGCAGTTATTAAGCTTTAATCATAATTTTTTTATTAGTGGTTGACATAGTCATAAATGAACTAGTCTTCAAGCCACTCTGAACAGTTGTTAGAAAGTATATGCTACCAGTCAGAATATGCATCGTTAGGACATTTTAGCATAGGTAAGTATAATATGTTTAAGATTTTGTCATGTACATCTGACAGGTGATAAATTCACAATATAAGGATGTCTATTTGTACAAAGGAAGTATGTTCTAGTGTTCCACTTGTAAAAATATCAGTAATAGAAATAGGATATTATAGCTCTATACTTCTGAAGTCTTTTTTCTGCTAGCTCATTTCTGGAAATTAGAGCTCCCAGCGCTTCTAATGTAGTATAAGATTGTTCTTCATTTAAGTTTTCCTTTAGGTTTGTTAGAACATAACTTTAACCTAAACTACCATTTCCCCTTCTGAAAAACAGTAACATTTCTTACTAGATTGGATATTGCTTCCTACTATTGAGCTATTACCTTCACACCTTATGTTAAAGATGTAAGTAGTTCTTGAAGAAGAAATTTTACAATGAAGTCTTATCACATTAAAATAAAAGACACTTCCACCTCCAATCTCAGTAGTATCTGGAGAGTTACAGCTGTTTTATAACTTTGTCAGAATTTGGTACTTACTATTTAGTCTGTTTTTTGAACATGTTTTCTTTGTAAATTGGCCATTTGGATATTGTCTTTATCCATATGCGTCACTGAATCTTTGATTGTTTTCAGTTTTTTTATATTTGCTGAATATATGGTGTGTTTTTCTAGGGTAGTATTCCTGCCTTTACATTTTAATATATTATTCATTTAATTGTGCTCGTGTAGATGCATATCTGCACGTATGTATGCATATCTCCACAGTCTAGTGAAAGTCAGAGTACAACTTACAAGAATTAGATTTTTTCCTTCACTTTGTAGGTCTACATAGAAGAAAAAGTTTGTTTCGTTTTAATGTGTAAGAGGCCATGAGAGATTAATTAAGATTAATCAATTTTAAAGATTTACCTTTAAAACGAATAATTACAAATTGCTTTAATTTGTAGGCATACAAAACTTTTATATAAGCACTTCCAGTTTTCAAATGTCACTAAAACATCATTAATATTCAGAAAATACCTAGTTTTATACTTACATCCTAATAAAAGAACTTGTACAATTTGAGATCCTGTTTACCTTCTGTGATAGAGAATAATTTGTTCTGATTTAATAATGACTACCTACTAATTTTAATTTCTTTTCTCATGAAAAATTAATGCTCTCTGGAAGAAAATTAAGTCAGTTTAAACTAGAACAAGGAACAGAAATATTATTGTAATCTTACTTTTTTATATCTTTTGCAAAGATGCTGTATGAGAGATCCATAAGTTACAAATGTGAAAAAAGTGTGAAATCTTGGTAGTAAGGACTAGGTATCTCCATTTTGAGTGGTTGAACTATTTCCCCATTATTTACCACCAGTAAAAGTTAATTTCCTCAACAAGTCGTATCTTTTTACATTGAGCATTTATAGGTTTTAGTATTAATTGTCTTATTGTGTTTTCTGATGTCTCAGTTACTTATGGTACATATTTATGTAGTTTTATAGTACATTGTATTTGAGAAAATTCATACATTTTAACACTTTGTGCTTATATTTTATTTAGTAGACAACATAAAACAGCTTATGCTAGATGTTTAAAGAATAATTATTGATTGATTCATGCTGCCATCTTCTTTATGAGAAAAAGTAATTTCGTATTAAAGACTTCCCCCAAATTGTTAGTAGTCATTTCATTAATCTAGTCTTCGTTAGAGACTGAGTAATGTATAAAATAAAAAAGGATTCATTCTGAAAGTGCGGAGGTCAAAAGTCTTAAGAGTAGACAGCCCCGTCTTGTTTGGCCTTGGTGAGTCATATATGGAAGATTGAATAACAGGTGGGAGATTGTGCAGGAAGGAGAGGTCACATAAGAAAACGGGAGTCTTCATGAGAATAGGGTCCTGTAAGAAGCACATTATTTTCTAAGGGTAGACTAGCATTCCTATAATGATGCAGTCATATTCCACAGCCCCCCACCTTTTAAAAAATGTTTCATAGCAATTCCTGCTAAGCTCTGCTTCATGGAGGCTTTCTACTAATCCTTTTTTAAAAAAGGCATTTAAATTTTATGTGCACATATGTTTTGTGTGCATGCTATGAATGTTTACCATGTGTGTGCCCATTGCTCATGGTGCCAGACTAGGCTGTCAGATTTCCTGGAACTAATATTACAGATTATTGTGAGCCACATTTGGTAGTGAGGCCAGAACCCTGGTACTCTGCAAAAACAGCACGTGTTCTTAACTGCTGAGCTCTCTCTCCTGCCCCTATACCTACAGATACTTAGCAGTCCCATGCTAGGATCACATTTACAGCACTCAGTTATTTAGGGATACATGTGACCAGTGTTTCTGCCCACCAGTAGTCATATCCTTTTAAAATGCTTGGGAAATTTTAACGTACATTATATATCATCTTAAGTACGTAAGCAGTTGAATAAGTTCTAGATGATACTATAGTTAAATCTGCAATGTGATCTCCTTAGGAGAGTCTATCCAAATGTACATACATGTTTAAATGAGTAAAAGATAATACATTATAAAATTAAATTTGTAAAAATGTCCTCCTGAAACATGATATTATGTCCAATGACTAATAAGGTACTAAATATTTGATTGCTTTTGCTACCATTGCAGTGTATAGTTTAGAACATTTAGTTAATAGATAGGCTAGATCTCTTTTGTTTATAAAAGTGAAATACATGAAAATTAATGCAGCCTTTACTTAAGATATAGTGATGTGGGTCTTTAATCTCAGTACTCGGAAGGAAGGGACAGGCAGATCTCTGTGAGTTTGAGACTATGCGTAGTAAGATCCTGTCTAAAAGGAAAACTGGGGGGGAAATAGATGTCAGTTTTGACAAATTAATAAGTAGACATCTGATATATTTCATACATAACACAATTTTCTTTTTAAAGGAAGAGACTTGTAGCATTATGAAGGTAAAATCTGAAACAGTCCAAGAAAATGTAGTCTACCTGCTCAACAGCACACCATATAAAGTTGCAGAAGTGAAGCATTTGAGCCGGCCGGGCGGTGGTGGCCGCGCCTTTAATCCCAGCACTTGGGAGGCAGAGGCAGGTGGATTTCTGAGTTCGAGGCCAGCCTGGTCTACAGAGTGAGTTCCAGGACAGCCAGGGCTACACAGAGAAATCCTGTCTCGAAAACCAAAAAAAAAAGAAAGAAAGAAATGAAGCATTTGTTCCATTTTTTTTTTCAGTTGTCTCAATCATAACAACTTGAAGAATAAATCATTGTGGTAAAACATTATATTTTATTAAAATGTTTGAGAAAAAAACTGAACAAAAAATAAAGGACTTGTATTCACTTTTGTTTTCCTTTTCTCTATTCTCTCCCCAAAGCAGATTGCCAAACTTAGGCAACAGCTACAACGCAGCAAGCAAAGTAGTCGGCATGGTAAAGAGAAAGATCGACAGTCACCTCTCCATGGCAACCACATAACAATCAGTCATACTCAGGTAGGCTTAGTTCTTTCAGGTTTTAGTAGTTCCTCTTAATGTATTACTAAGGGAAAAGCTTTACTGGTTGCATTAATGTCAAGATAGAAATCACCACCGAGGTCTGTGTTCATTGACAAGCTACATAAGGCAATAAAGGTATCACTAATTGTATATTATTTGTATATAGGAAATCAAAATGAATAGCTACACTTAGGAAAACTAATTATGAGATCATTAATATAGAAAATACAATACCAAGTGGTATGGAATGTAAAACAAAAGACGAGTATGTGTTGCTATTAGAACACAATGATATAACCACTTTGTCAAGTATATATGATTATTCTCCCTAGTATTGTTCCTTTTCAAGTAGTCACTACAAATCAAGACATAGCTACATGACTATTTGGGGAAGCATTATTCATAATAATAAACAAAATGAAAACAAATATTCTTTGGTTAGTGATTGGACAGATATTTTATGTAACTATACAGAGGAAAAGATCTGATAGATTTGACAGAAGAATTGAATTTCAAAACCCTTTTGCTAAGTGAAGGAAGTTATGAGGAAAAAACTGTATAACATATGATTTATTACATTAAATTCTCAAGAAGGTATAATTATATAAACTAAGTATCAGGAGTGGGAACTGATGCACAGAGGCCCTAAGTAATGTTTTCTGAGTAATGAGGGCTCTAAATTTGACTATAAGATAACTGGATGATAATTTGTTAGCAAAGCTCCACTAACTTCGTATTGAAAGTGGGGTGATTTGTTGTTGTATCTCACTGATCATATCTGGTCATATCTGATGAGTGAGATACAGCAGACTGGTATCCCTAGACATTCAAAGTGGGAGTTATGTTTGCTTTTCTTTTTCTTATTAATCTTGTAAAATTAATATTTGCAACTTTGTTGCAAGCACCAACTACAATGTTATCTTATTAACTCATTAAGTACTTAAAGAAAAGACTAAGATGATTAAACATGCATTTAACTCTTTGGTATCAGTTGTTCATAGAAACTACTTACATTTACTATATAAATATTTGTTATGAAATATAGACTCAAGTATAGAATGCTTTAAAGAACAAAAATAGCTATTTAAATAGAATAAGTTATAAATTAGGACATTTTCTTCATTTTTAAAGACATTTTCTTTATTTTTAAACATATATATACTCACAAACATTGTTGATATTCTAATTATGCTTATGATTAGAATCTTATATGATAAAAAGGAAAACTGAAATTCAATGAAATGATTGAAAGTATAGCCATACAAAAATTTAACAGTATTATTTTGGGTTACTTTAAAAAAATACACAATCCCACCAATTCACATGAATGGAAATATGCAAATTATACATGTTTATTGAAGTTATAAAATGAAAAACAGAAAAGTGGTTGCCTTAACACATTAATTGGTGAGAAGATATTTTTAAATTGTATACTATTTATCACAAGTTAGTATACAAATTGTGTATGAGTTCCAGTGGAAACTTAAGGAATTGGTTTTTTTTTTCTTTTTTTAACTTTTATTGCATTATGATGAGAAAAGTTACATGATTTTAATTTATCTGAATTTGTTAACGTTTAAAAACATATTTTAAGTAAATAGAACTAAATCACATTCTTGTTTCCCTTTTGTACCCAACTCCTCCCAGAGACACCCCTCAATACCTACAATATCTTTTTTTGTAATATTCCTTAAAATTTATAAAATATTATAACAATAAAAATAAAAGTCATAAAAATTATAAAAGTTGTTTGATATAAAACAACAATCAATTTAATGGTCTTATGTAGATGCTCATCTACAGCAATAGTGAAAATACATTTTTCTCAATATAAATTTTAAATAACTCCAAACATATTAACTGTATATTTCAT
>JADRCD010224838.1:0-32222 GCA_019843815.1 Montemys delectorum | reverse complement strand
CCAAACATATTAACTGTATATTTCAAAATAATACATCACTGCTAGTATTTTCTTAAATGAACATAAATATATAAAGTCTTTTTGTTTGTTTGTTTTGCATTTAGTAGAGTTTAAAATCTTGGCTCTTAAAAAGGAATTGTTTTTATTATTTATTATCAAAATAGTTCTTTTCAAAGATCAAAGTATAAACACACACATATATACATATATACATATATATACACCCACACATACATATATATACATATAGATATATGTGTTTGTGTGTGTGTGTGTATATATATATGTATGTATATATATATATATATGTATATGAAGTAAAATTTAAGTAGTTGTTTCCAAAGATCATACAAATACACCAATAATTAAGGGAAATAAATTTTAAAAGACTTTTTCTATAAAATACCAAAATTGCTATAACATTACATTAAAATGAACTTTGTATGGAGATTATTAGATAATATCTTAAAGAAATCAAATAGAGATTATTTCATGAAGAAATATGAAGTCAATATGTGCATGTGATACTAAAATTGTCTTACACTGCACACCAGAAGCAAATTATGATAGGTATAATATTTTATTAAGAAAACCATAAACCTAAACACATGGTAACAAGAAAATGGAAAATGTGTGATAGAGCTAGAGATTTAGTATGTTCATTCATTTGTTAATGAAACTTAAAGCACATTAACATGTAGCAGTTCAAACGTAGGAAATATTAACATGGTGACTGCCACATTACCAATTATATATATAAATTCCAGTTGCTCATTACATGAGATCCGTTCCCATTATTATCCTTTGCCTTCTTGTTCTTTGTTTTTCCTTATGCCCTTCTTACTGTATAATAACTTTGAGTTGTAGAATGTCCATTAGCATTTTTTGCTAACTTTAATAGTAGTTTTGAGAGTGGCTAATTTTTTAAAAACCCTGCAGAAGATATTTGAAAACAACAAAGCTGCTAAGTTGGTGTTGAATTTAACATAGTATTGTTTTTATATTGCTTAATAATTCAGTTATTGTCTTAATAGTTGACAAAATGGAAACAAAAGTATTAACATGTAAATATCATGGTATATCCCCAGGACTGCAGTTGAATCACATGATAAATTACCCAAATTTTACTATGTTTTCCCAATTAAAAAAGACAATAAAGCTGGGCAGTGGTGGCACACGCCTTTAATCCCAGCACTTAGGAGGCAGAGGCAGGCGGATTTCTGAGTTCGAGGCCAGCCTGGTCTACAGAGCGAGTTCCAGGACAGCCAGGACTACACAGAGAAACCCTGTCTCGAAAAAAACAAAAAAAAAAAGAAAGACAATAAAAAGTGCTATATACATTATATAGTTATACTTTTGCACTTAAAGATTTTGAAGTATTGTTTTGATTTCATGTTATTTTTTTCTGACTTATAAAAATATTTTTAATCAGGTCTATATATATATATATATATAAATTTTTATTAGATATTTTCTTTATTTACATTTCAAATGTTCTCCCCTTTCCTCGTTTCCCCTCTGAAATACCCCCTATTCCCTCCCCAGTCCCTTGGCTCACGAACCCACCCTCTCCTGCTTCCTTGCCCTGGATTTCCCCTATCCTTCACCGGACCAAGGGCTTCCCTTCCCATTGATGACCAACAAGGCCATCCTCGGATACATATGCTGCTGGAGCCATGAGTCCCACCATGTGTACATTTTAGTTCGTTTAATACTGGTTAGTTCTTATTGTTCCTCCTAAAGGACTGCAAACCCTTCAGCTCCTTGGGTCCTTTCCTCCAGCTCCTTCATTGGGGGACCCTGTACTCAGTGCAATGGATGGCTGTGAGCCTCCACTTCTGTATTTGTCAGGCACTGGCCGAGCCTCTCTGCAGACAGCTATATCAGGCTCTTGTCAGCAAACACTTGCTGACATCCACAATAGTGTCTGGGTTTGGTGATTGAATATGGAATGGATCCCCAAGTGGGGTAGTCTTCATGTTATTTTTAACTTCCTTTATAGTTTAAGTTTCTGTGTATGTGTTTGAAATTTTATGATATTTGAAGTGTCAGAAATAACTGTTACATGAGTTTATATTTTAAGGAATTTTTGTTTGCATCTTGTTTTTATGGCAAGGGCATGCAGAGGAGTCTTACATATGCTAAACAAAGTCTGCCACTGGGCTACGTCTCTAGCTATTCAATTTTTAAGATATGTCATGATCCAATTCGTGGTTCCTTTTTTTGTTTGTTTGGATTTTGGTTTTTGGTTTTTTTGAGACTGGGTTCTCTGTGTAGCCCTGGCTGTCCAGGAAGATACTCTGTAGACCAGGCTGGCCTCAAACCCAGAAATCTGCCTGCCTCTGCCTCTCAAGTACTGGGATTAAAGGTGTGTGCCACCACTGCCAGGCTAATTGGTGATTCGTTGACAGTAAATAATTTGACTCCATTCTGTCTTCTGCCTCAAAGGCTATTGGATCAAGGTCAGTCCCTATGCCTCTGTCAAACGTATCAGTGCCAAAATCTTCTGTTTCCCGTGTGCCCTGCAATGTAGAAGGAATAAGTCCTGAACTGGAAAAGGTATTCATCAAAGAAAACAATGGAAAGGAAGAAGTGTCCAAGGTAAGATTACATTTCTTTAATGTTGGTGTTTCTCAAAAGCACTTTGTAGGGAATGAAAACAGCTTAACAGAAATACATACGGGTCATTGTCTTTGTCAGGCATCTCTCTTATCTTTTTTTTTTTTCTTCGAGACAGAGTTTCTCTGTATACCCCTGGCTGTCCTGGAACTCACTCTGTAGACCAGGCTGGCCTGGAACTCAGAAATCCACCTGCCTCTGCCTCCCAAGTGCTGGGATTAAAGGCATGCACCACCACTGCCCAGCCATCTCTCTTACCTTGCTAATATATTTTGCTATAGGCCACCATTGATCTACTCTGTGGGTCTTTGAATATTTCTGTTCTAGACATCTCAAGTTAATAGCATCATATCGCGAATGGCCTTTGGTAACTAACTACTGTTTTCACTTAGCATAGCATGTCTAAGATTCATGTAAGTTGCAGCACATATCAGTATTTTCTCCTTTGGTGTATGCTTCCATGAACATTTGTATAAATTGTCCTATGCATATATTTTTTTCATTTTGAGTATGGACATAGGATTAGAATGGTCAGGAGGCCTATAGCTCTGTGTTTAGATGTGAAGGAACTGCCGGGCTGTTTCCAAAGCATTTTCCCATCCTACCCGTAATGTAGGGTAGTTTGATTTCTCTACATTTTCTCTAGACGTTTCACTAATCTTTTTTGGTTTATTATAGTGAACCTCTAGTGGGAGCAGAGTGGCATTTTATCGTAGTGTTGCTTTGCATTCCTAGCAGCTAGTGATACTAAACATCCTTTCATAAGTTATTGATAATTTGTATGTCTTCATTGAGGGGATTTTTATTTCTATCTCTTGTTCTATTTTAAGTTAGACTGCCTTTTTTTACAGAGATGTAAATGTTCTTTACCAAATTCTTTATTTTGTAGATATAAATTCTCTATCAGATACCTCATGTGGAAACATGACAGTTGTTTTTCCATTTCTTGATGATTTATGTGAGAACAACATTTTTTATGAGGTTTAGCTTATTATTTTCCTTGTACATTCCTTAATCCATGGTCCCATGATTTGCTCTTGCATTATTTTTCTGTGAGCTTTATAGTTATGGCTCTTTCTTGTTGTCTTAGTGTCTTAGTTAGGGTTTCTATTGCTGGAACAAAACACTATGACCAAAAGGCAAATTGAGGAGGAAAGGTTTTGTCTTACACTTCCGTATTGCTGTTTATCATCAAAGGAAGTCAGGACAAGAACCCGAGCCAGGAGCTGATGTAGACACATGGAGGGTACTGCTTCCTTTTTTTTTTTTTTTTTTTTTTTTTTTTGGTTTTTTGAGACAGGGTTTCTCTGTGTAGCCCTAGCTGCCCTGGAACTCACTCTGTAGACCAGGCTGGCCTGGAACCAACAGACATTCACCTACCTCTGCTTCCCAAGTGCTGGGATTAAAGGCGTGCGCCACCACTGTTGGCCAAGGGTACTGCTTTCTAACTTGATCTCCATGGCTTGCCCAACCTGCTTTCTTATAGAAACTGGGACCACCATCTTAGGGATGGCATCATAGTTGGCTGGGCTCTCCCCAATCAATCACTAATTGAGAAAATGCCTTATAGCCAGAGCTTATGGAATCAATTTCTCAATTGGGATCCCTCCTTTCACAAAACTCTAGAGTGTGTATCAAGTTGACATAAGATTAGCCAGAACACTTAACATGTAAGTCTTTGATCCGTTTTGAATCTTCTAGATTTTAGTACTTATAGATCAGCAGATATAAGCAATATTCATAGGTTCTTCTGTACCTATACTAGCCTATGTAGTGAGTCTCTAGATGGATTATTATAACTTAATTTTCCTAGCAGAGATTTAGATGGTTTTCCATCTTTGTCATAGTCAGTGCTTTAGAAAACATTACATACTTCTGCAAACAGGCTGCTAGTAGTGAAATTACTTTATCAAGACATTTTCGTATTTTAAGTTTTGATATGTACATCTTCCTAAAACATTGTGCAACTTTATCTTTTCTTTATCATATATTACATCATTTTATAGATGTAATGCTGTAAAGGAATTTATTGGAATGGAGATTGTTACACATCTTAGCTGTTTGCTGTTAAAATGTTTGCTTTAGAATAGTAATAAAAGGAAATAAATTATCAATAGTCATACTTAGTTATATGCCAGGTTAGCAGTATTGTTGAGATTCATTATTCTCCACTGAATACTAGTAAAATTTTATTAGATAGTTTTGGGTATTTCAAAGGAAACAAAGTTCTTGGGATTTAATTAGTAGGGAATTAATAAAGTGAAAATTTATACTCCCCAATGTGAGGTTTTTATTTTACCTTACTAACATGTGAAAGTGATTTCTCTAAATGTTCAGTTTATCCCCAGTGTTTATGTGCTACTCATAATACTATGAGATGCATTGTTAAACTTATGCTGCTCTTAAAGAATATCATTGGAACTGCCTGGGAGGATATTATAAGGAGCCCCGTAATTTTAAGGGAAACAATTTGACACAAATTTTAACCTCAATAAAGGCAACATGCCCAGAAGTTACTCTAAGATACAATGTTGTATTTATTCACTGAGGAATAAATTATAGTTGTACCACTGATAGAATATAATATCTGATGATATGCCTCATGCTTTGTGATAAATAGAATGCACTTTCTGTCGCTCACATGTTTACCTCTGTTCCTCTTGCAGCCTTTGGATATACCAGATGGTCGAAGAGCTCCACTCCCTGCTCACTACAGGAGCAGTAGCACTCGAAGCATAGATACCCAGACCCCTTCTGTCCAAGAGCGCAGCAGTAGCTGTAGCAGCCACTCCCCTTGTGTGTCCCCATTTTGTCCTCCAGAATCCCAGGATGGAAGTCCTTGTTCAACAGAAGATTTGCTCTATGACCGTGATAAAGGTGAGAATGAAGTCATCCATTTATATGGAAGGCTTGCTATTGCTCATTATAGTCTGTGTCTTGGATCATTACCCCACTTTTCCCCTTTGTTGAATGGTCAGATTGTAAAAGATGAGTTATTATAGGTTTGTTTGTTCATTGGTTTCACTTTCCTCCTTTGTAACTCTCAAACATCTTCCATAAATGTGTCAGATAAGCACAGTGGCTGGTTCTAACAGCTAACAAAAGCTATAAAGTAGATTGGCTACAACTACATGTCAGTATTTTCTTTCCTTTTTTTCAGAGTTGATGATAGTTATGATACAGTTTATATTTCTTGTGTCTAAAGGTAGAATTTATATTCTGTGATTTTGGAGGAATGATTTCAAAGAGTTTCTTGCGAATGACTGTTGTGGTGTGAAGGTGCACATGTGTGTGTATGCATATGTGAAGACTAAAGTAAGACATGAGATGCGTTCCTCTATTTTTCTTTGCCTTAAGACTCTTACTGAACCAAAAGCATGCATTTTTGGGTGAGAATGACTGGCCAATGAGCTGTCAGGATTTGCCTGCCTCTGTACCTACCAGTCTGATGCTTATAGGAACATGCAGTCCTGCCCAGTTAAGATGTGGGTAGTGGCATGTGCTGGGACCAGAGCCTAGCATAGTTGTCATCAGAGAGACTTTATTCAGCAACTGATAGGAAAACCTCCAGGGCCTCACAACCAGCTATTAGGTGGAGCTCAAGGAGTCCTGTGGAAGACAAGAAGATCAAGGAGCCCCTATGGTTTGACCTTTGCATTTGTGCTGTGGTTGTGTAGCTTCGTGTTCATGGTGTGGGACTTGTAACAGTGGGAGCAGGGGCCTGTCTCTGACTTTCTTGCCTATCTCTTTTCCTGTTACTGGATTGCCTCGTCCAGCCTTGATGTTATAGTATGTGCCTGGTTTTATTGTAGTTTGATATATATATATGGGTGATGTCCCTGGAAGGCATGTTCTTTGAAGGAAGATGGAGGGGGGTGGGGTGAACCTAGGGGTAGGGGAAGGTCAGAGAGGAGAAACAGGTGGCAGTCATGGAAGGAAGGGAAACAGTCAGAATGTAGTATATGAGAGAAGAATGCATTTAAGAAGAAAAAATGTGGGTGATGGAGATTTGAACTTGGGTTCCCAGACTTAATTAGATAGCAGGTTTTCTTACTCATTGAGTCATCTCTCCAGGATTTCCATCTTTTTATTTGAAACAGGGTTTCTCATGGAACCTGGAGTTCATCATTTTGGTTAGATTAGATGCCCAGGAAGTCTCTAGAATCCACCTGTCCTTACTTTCCAGCCTCAGGTTTCAGATGCACACCCCCATGCCCAGCAGTGCATAGGTACTCATGCAACAAGCACTTTATCTCTTCCTAGTCTCTCCACCACATTTTTTTCAAGATAGAATTACTCACTAAACCTGGAGCTCACCAACTCAGCCAGCCCTCAAGCCCCAGGGTTAGAGACACACTGCTCTTCTGGCCCCATGACTGTATTTTTAAGTAACTAGAGAAATTTCGCAGTGTATCTACAGAACATCACCTTAAGGTTTGTAGATAGATTCTTGTTAACTATTGGAAAACTGATATTTCTCACTGCCTATCAGGTCCAAATAGTTTTTTCTGTGTTCCTGCTGTCTTTAAGTTAAGTGTTTGAACACCAAAATTTACATGATTCTTATTCTAGTCTCTAAGAACTGGCTGCAGAAGGCGTACCAGTTGCTCACCTTCCATGTTCCTTGACTATTTTCAAAGAAACTGAAATTAATTGTTTAGATGTCATTAATAACAAAAATTTTTAAGTATCTTACTCAGTTTTTTTATACTGGTCTCTGATTTATTTTATGTAAAATATGTGGATCCTAAGTATTCCACCTGAAGTTTTATATATGTAGACATCCATGAAGGGAGGATCAAGGTACAGATACAAAACACGTTTGCTATCTCATAAGGTGCTCTCAGTCTTCCTAGCTAGTATCCTTCTCCCTGGAAGTAACCACAATTCTGTCTTCCTATACCACAATTTAATTTTTACCTTTTAAAGGAATTTCACAGAAATAAAATGATGTTGGTGTATTCTATATGCTTTTGTGTCTGGTTTTTCTACATATCTCTTAAGAAAAGGTAAATGAAAGCTATTTTGGACTTTGCCATCTTATTTTATATCTTTTAAGTAGTTCGTCCATTTGATCCTTTTCCTTATTGCAGGGCTTATGGACACATTCCATTAAGTATCTTTGAAGATATCATTAGACATCTCTCCTTTGCTTAGAGTGTCAAACCAAAATACTTGAAAATTTTACAAGAAATTATTCTAGAGGGCTGCCATGTAGGCACACACCTTTAATCCTTATACTTGGGAGGTAAAGATAAGCAGAGCTTGGTTGACATAGTAAGTTCTGGGCCAGGTAGGGTTACACAGTGATACCCTGTTACAAAACAAACAAACAAACAAACAAAACAGGAAAAATTATACTAGAGCAATTGGGGGTGGGGGGACATGAAGTTGGGAGTGGGTGGGGAGGGTCTAGAAGGATTTGAGGAATGGGAAAGAATATAATTAAAATGTATCATATAAAAGAACTTTTAAATACAAAAAAAAATTACCTTAAAATCAGTTTCAAATTCTGGAGTTTGAGCTACTGAAGCACATCTGGGGCTCAGGCCTATAACCCTACTACTTTGGAGTCTGGAGCAGAGGAACATTGAGTGTAAGTGGCAAGAACTGAACAGGGAATTAGGCCATGTCAGCTTTGGCTACAGGCAAGATTCTCTGTGAGAGAAGGGGAGAAGCAGTGAAGATCTGAGAAACATTTACAGGTTTTTGTCATATTCTATGAGGAAATCTCATTAGTTTTTTAAAATTTCTACTATATTTAGCTTAGAGACATTGTTTTGTGATTATAATTAAATAGACAATATATTTTCTTGGAAAACTGTTTTGCCTACATGTAAAATTACAGTTCTCAAGAAAAACATGTATAAAGAGAACATTAAAATAGTGTTTTTAAACTTATATGTGCATATACACATGCACATGTATTTTTTAGGGCTGGGTATAAAGGCCTGTCCTTTTGAACTAAGTTTCTTTTCTTCTGGTTTACTTAAATATTTGTTAGCATTTGTTACACATCAGGCTCTGTACTAGAAAGTAGACAAACAGAGGTAAATAAAATGTTCTTTTTCTTGAGGAACTTGTAATCTTAGAGAGTAGTAGGGATGTAAAGATAATATGCTCTTGTAAATATTTAGCATTTTAAACAATGTTTTGAATACTAAATGGAAAAAAGAAAGTGGTTTATCAGGTTAGGGAGCTTGTATATTGTATATCAACTTTAGAATAGTCTTTGGCCTGTGGCTTCTCTTTCAAAATCTAAATTTTGGAGTGGTTTGTAATTTTAATATTAATTTTGCCTTATAATTTATGTTTTTGTACTAAACTTTGGGGTTTTTTTTATTTTCAATTAAGAAAATAAAGTGAAAGCTGTCTAATTCTTGCTGGTTTTCATCACCTGTGGAGATAGAGCTGATTTTTCTGGTCAGCTAAGACCCACTTGGAGTACCTTCCCAGTCTGTAGTTGCTCTAAGACATTTCTTTGGTAAAATACTTAGGCCATTCTTACGAGGAAGAGAGAGAATCAGCTGCAGGGAATACATATTCTACTGAAAGGTGTGCTGGTGAGCTAGTTATTTTTAGTATTCATCTATTATGTATTTATCCTTTTTCTGACTTTGCTAATGTTGTCTCTGCCTACTTATAATATCTGATTCCTCATGAATCATGTATAATTTTCAACTAAAGAATTTTAGTTAATAATGGGCTTTTTTTTTTTTTTTTTTTACTATATCAGTTGCAATGCCAGAACAAAAACACTTTGTTGCGAAAAGGCCAGTTGTTTGAGAAACTTGTTTGGTGGAGATTTTCATTTTGAGTTTGTTTGTTTGTTTGGGTTGAGTTGGGTTGCGTTCTGTTATTTTCTTGGGGTTTTTCTGGTAACCTAAAGACTTAAAGAAGCCTGGTCACATGTGTTGAGCCACTAGGCTAGCTTTAACCTAATAGAGAAATAATACCTAAACCTCATTTAAAGAACTCCAATTCAGAATAAGAACTCTCATCTTGACAGTTCTTATATCAACACTGTCAAAAACATACCCCAAGAGTTGGCCTAAGTCCTCCTACATCATCATGTCTAAATTGCAAGGGAAAAATATATATAGTACAGATGGTAGCATCAAAATATTAGCTCTCTTAGCAGCTCTGCCAGTGTTCCTTGATGATAGCCAACTAGTACTGGGCAAGCTGTAAAACCTAGACTTCAACTTCTGCTCGTCATGGATCCTTGGCAAAAGTTACTTAGGCAGCTGTTAGAAAGTTCTGCAGTTTTGCAAGATATTGTAGAAACATTGATTGTTATAATTATGAAGTAAATGGAACCATTTTGTTCAGGCCAACTACTAAAAATTACATTCTAAGAATTCATAAATTGATTACCTGTGCTTTAAGCTGTATTTTCTTGAAGGAAATATGCTATGTGGATGGAATTTCCTATGCTAGCGCTTATAAACCAATTTAACTTATACTGTGAGTGACTCATAAATATTAGTATTACTAAACTTTGGGTTTTAAGCATAATCAATTCTTGGTCCTCAGAGAGCAAATAAAAAGTATTTAGCTTGTCTTTTAAGGGTCCAAAGCCTGTTTGGACACTTTTTAATTCCTGGTTTCTATTTCTTATTTAGCCATATTACACTTGAATCATAATCTTGGTTTGTGACTTTTTTATTTTTGTGATTTATATTATGAAAACAAATGTTGAATATATGTTTTAACTAACTTATCTTGAAAATCACTGTTTTTCAGCATGAATCCATTTATCAAAAACTTTTTTTGTGATTTTGGAGTAACTTTTTATAACCTTTCATTGATCTTTTTTTGTGTGAGTTTTACATCATATACCCCTGTCCTACATATCTCCCTGTCCCTTCATATTCTCCCCTTTCCCTTGCAACCTTCCCCCCACCAAACAAACACAAACAAGCAAGCAACAAAAAAACAAAACAAAACAAAACAAAAAAACCAAAGCATAGAAACTCTCTCATCCTGGAAGCTGTGGCATGTCCCAGTGTGTCACACAGTGTATCCTTCTGTCCACACAGCTTCACATACAAATGTTCACTGCAGTGTCTTTTGTCTGCTTCAAAATCTCTGGCTTCTGTGGCACCATCAGCATTAGATCTTCTCTGGGACTCCTTGGAGACATTTTTTAATGGTAAAACTACAGATGAAAAACACTGTCATACAAAGGACTTTATATATATCACATGTTAGAACTGCCCTGTTGTGTTAGAACTTCTTAATAGCAAAACTACAGATTGAAAATATTCCAGCAAAGGACTTTATATAACATGTTAAAACTGCCCAATTGTAGATTTATCTCACTGAGATCATTACCCATTTATCTTTTCAAGACTACATGAAACACTGTACACATTTCCGTGTTTGGAAGTATATAATAAGAATCTAGAAACTGCCATATTCTTAATCATTCTATAATATATACAGTTGTACCACTCCAATAGCAGATAATGGGACATGTCTATGTAAATGTTATATAATTCATAATTCAAAGTACTTAGTAAGTATAAGTCAGTTGTATCTGTTGAAGCTCAATCTAGAATATAAGCAAAAGGAAGATTTGAACATTCCTACAGAGGTATTTTACTTGATCTACTGTTCCCTGCTTACCAACTTGTAAGTTTCAGTAATGATGGGCAACCTAGTCTGGTTCATTTCTTTCTCCTCAGCAAATTCAGTCATGCCTGGCAGGTAAGGTGCTAAGCAGAGATCTTAAAAGTATTCTTACAAGAACTTTCTTTATAGTATGCTCATATTTAGAGGTTATGTCTTTATTATTGTTTTGAAAATACTGTGTCACTTTTTTAAGTTATTGTGTGTTGTGCATTTTTTTAAAGATATATTTTTTTATTGTATGTGAGTACACTGTAGCTGTCTTCAGACACACTAGAAGAGGGCATCAGATCTCATTACAGATGGTTGTGAGCCACCATGTGGTTGCTGGGATTTGAACTCATGACCTTCGGAAGAACAGTCGGCGCTCTTAACTGCTGAGCCATCTCTCCAGTCCCCTGTGTTGTGCATTTTTAATGTTCATGAAGAGTATGATTCTCTTAATGAATAAAAAGGTAGCCAAAAATAAGCATAGGTACTTTTGATAAAAAAGTTGGGGAGCCACAAAGTTCTCATTTCTTGGTGAAATTAAAGAAAAGAAAATAGCTTTACTAAGACACATGTCATCTTTCCTTACAATTACTCCTGTTGACAATTGCTAAATTTTGGTCATGTAGCAATTTTTATCAAATTAGCAATTCTGTTTAGACCCAGGTATCTAGTCAGTCACAGTTCTAACCTAATTTATAGGCTAACTTAGACTTTTTAGTGTATTAATATTTTATTTCAATATTTTTTTTCAAATCCATTTTCCTAGTGAACTACTTCCTACTTGGGAATGAATAAATATATTCTTTTTTTTTAAAACATTTTTTTATTAGATATTTTCTTTATTTACATGTAAATCTCTCCTTTCCCAGGTTCCCCTCCAAAAAACAAACAAACAAACAAACAAAAACAACAAGAACAAACTCCTATTGCCTCCCCCCCCCCCCCGTGCCTGCCACCCCACCCTCTCCCACTTATCGGCCCTGGCATTCCCCTACACTGGGGCACAGAACCTTCACAGGGCCAAGGGCCTCTCCTCCCATTGATGATTGAATTTACAATCCTCTACTATACACATGCTGCCAGAACAATCAGTCCCACCATGTATAGTCCTTGGTTGGTGGTTGGGTCCCTGGGAGCTCTGAGGGTACTAGTTAGTTCATATTGTTGTTCGTCCTAAGGGGCTGCAAACCCTTCAGCTCCATAGAACCTTTCTCTAACTCCTTCATTGGGGACTGTGTACTCAGTTCAATAGATGGCTATGAGCCTCTACATCTGTATTGAATAAATGTATTCTTATTTCTTGGTTGGTTACTGCTGTATATATCCTCAAAATAATTTTTTTCAAAGTAGTTTGAAGATTCTTAATGGTTTAGACATTGGTTATAATTTCAAGACATTAGACCTGTCAATCTAGCCGTCACGTTCAATAGCTAGCATAGTAGAGTTGATGCTAGACAGCTTCATTCCTGGAGAATCTGATATTCTAAAGATCATCCGTGCTATGGAAATGATTCAGTCTATAAAGTGCTTGCCGTGCAAACATGAAGACATGACTTTGTTCTCAGCACTGGGTAGGAGACTGAGGAGCCAGAGGCATGTAGGTCCTTGAGCATCACTGCCCAGCCAGCTGTTCTTGCTCCACACACAACCTCAGATTTTTCTCTGGCTTCCTTTGACACATGCACACAGATGCACCTGTATACTAGCACATGCATGTGGGGGCACACACATACAAATAACCTTGCTTTCTTGCAAGAAATAGGATATTATCTATGTAACAATAGCATTAGTGTGAGTCAGTCTATTTAAAACAACATTTATTTTACTAGCATCTGCTGGAGAGAGTGGAATAGTCAATTTTTGAATGGCTTCTTTAAAATTTTCAGATTAGAGACTTGTTATTGTTGATATTCTTGAGAATTTTCTATGGTTTAGGCACTTTTTAGTCCTGTTAGATTATGTCTTAAAACAGCTGTGTCTCATTAGTCATTCCTGTTTTATGGCTCAAAAGCCAGAAATGAGCCAGTAGCATGGGTCATGTAAGTAGGCACAGGTAAAAGTCAGGTAGTCTCATTGCAAACCAGAATTCTTAATTCTCTTAACTCTCATTTCTCAAATTTGCTTGTATTTCAGACGCACTTAGATTTTTGAAAAGGAGAAAGTAAAAAAGCCAGGCTCCTTTCAGAGATGAGATGCGAACTTTGGAATTTAAAGTGCTTCTAATGAATCTTGTAAACTGTAGTCATGAATTACTGCTTGGGCTAGGCATGTAACTCAATAGTAGAATAGTTATCTAGCATGTGCGTGGCCCTACATTCAAGTCCCAGCACCTCACAAAACAAAACAAAGACATAAGTTCTTATGGTTTCCTGGAAAGTAAGTTTATTTGGTAATCTAATAGAAATAAGATGTATGTAACGACTAAAGGATATACTAGAACCGTAATGAAGACTTTCAAACCTGATTATATGATTCCACAGTCATATATGTGAATTACCTTTATACTGGGACTGTAAATCATAGAATGTAGTATATGAGATATTAATTCATCTCTGAAAGATAAAAAGACACATGATTTAATGAATACCTTTTCTGTATAAAATTCCAAGTTTTGATAATTTAAAATTTTCCAAGCTTTAATTTGTTTGAAAATATTTGGGAAATTAGTTGTATTTGGTGTTAATATTGTGCATGCATAAGTATGATCTATAACAATAAGTAATTAAGTTGTATGCTAACTTGATAAAAATAGGTCAGATTTACCAAATATTTGTTTATAGTTATTTTATACTGTCTGTTTAGGTCACCAAATATTAAATGTAAATACTCATGATTTTTGATAACCAAATGATTTTTTCTGAAAAAGATTTAAGGTATTGAACATATTTATGTTTGTTTTTAATATTAACACCACCCTACAAAAAGAAAGAACATGAATGTTTAAGTGGATAAATTAAAACAAAACACTTACTATCTCTGAAATTATAAGAATAAAACTTTAAGATAAAAAATAATTTATTTTAAAATACTAGCAGAAAAATATCCATTTTCAAGTTATTTAGCTTACAGCTAGTTTCAATTTGGGGAGAGTCCTTTGAAATTATAATAAAAGTGTAAGGAGAAATTTTATAATAGGCTTGGTGATGTGGTTGAGGCCAATGTGACATTTCTTGCATGATAACAGTGTGGGTTCTTGATGACTAGTCACATCCCAATTGATGGCATGAAAGTCTTATTAAAGGTACCAAAATCATGGCTTTAAGGTGATTCCATTTACTGGTGGGCTATGGTGTGCTGCTCATCAGTAATCTCCATAAGGTATCCCATGCCTTATTCACCCATTTGTTAAAAAAGTAAGGTTGAGAGGGGAACTCAGGTCTCATTCACAACTGCTTAGAGGTTGAGCAGTTCTAATAGTTTACTCAGAGGCAGCACTAAACTTGGGCTTTTGAGTGCACTGCATCAACCTAGGCAAGAGATCTTCTTCCCTCTCCTTTCTTCTGTGTATGTAAGAAGTAGGTAAATGTTGAGTTTAAGAAAATCATTAAATCTATAAATAATATATAATGAATCATTAAATCTATAAAAAACTAAACCTCATTCTGTTACTTAATTCATTCCAAGAGGTTATTCTATGTATATTCTGTAAGGATATGTCTAATAGTAATAAACTATGTGCTTTTGTAGCTTGTCTAGTAGTGTGTGATTTCCCAGCCAGGGAGGCAGCTACTTTCAAATATAAGCACAGATCTGCATTTCTAAATATGCACAGAATAAAGTGTTAGAGTGCGGACTTACTAAGCATGTATTGTGTACCCCATGATGTTACAAATATTCACAGTTTCTGAATGCTGAGCTGTTTTCCGTATCCTAAACTAAAACAAGTCACCAAAATTGTAGTGTAATTTGTTGTTGTTGTCATTATTGTTGTTGTTGTTGTTGTTATTATTATTATTATTATTATTATTATTATTATTATATGTTTTCTTTATTTACAATATCTCCTTTCCCAGGTTCCCCCTGTAATTTGTTGTTACTACCACTTTTCAAAATTCATGGAAATGATACATCTAATAGATCGTGTATGTGGTATTTTAGTAGTGAGCATTGGTTTGAATTAAGTCAGAAGTTAGGTAAATGAGAGTATTATACAGATCTGTTTACAATTTGACATCTTGCAAAGATAATGACACATCTTAGTGGACTTGGATTTCCAAAAGCTTTTGCCAGATAGGAAAAGCAGAAGTTGCACATAGGTTTTATAGCTTTTTATGAATAGACCATTTTGTTTTGAGTCAAAAAATATGAGGAAAACATGTTTGGGAGCAATATTTATGGATTTTTTTATGTCATTAGTGCCTAAAATGCAAGCTGAGCTGAAATCTCTATTTTATAGATTCTAAAGGCAAAATTCTGGGAAAATTATGCTTTTTAAAATTACTATGGATAAATGGAAGACATATTACAAACTTGTCTTGCCCTGTATGGTTATTATTCCTGGTGTTTTGAAAGTATCATTTATTAGGAACTTTTATAATAAAAATTATTCATATACCAAAATACACAATTAAATTGGTTAGTCAGGTGAGAATCATGTAGAGAACCCCTCCTATATTATAATCTTGTAATTCTTCTGTATGATTAATGCATATTACTGCATTCATTTATAATTTTTTTCATATTACAACTGTGATTTTCTCAAAATGAAGTTTTCTGGGCCAAAATGCCATCCTTTTCTATTCTGTGGTATGATAGACTACTGTTGAATTTAAGTTTTTGTGTAAAAAAGAAAAAGTACTACACAAGGCTGTTAGAAATACCCTTGCAATGATAAGAGGCTGGCTTTGTGTTGAACAAAATGGTCTGTTTGGAAATCAAGTTTAATTTAACAGCACTTTCAACTCCTAGTTAATATAACTGCTTTAAATTTACAGACAGTGGGAGTAGCTCACCGTTACCCAAGTATGCTTCATCTCCCAAACCCAACAACAGCTACATGTTCAAACGGGAGCCCCCAGAGGGATGTGAGCGAGTGAAGGTCTTTGAGGAAATGGCGTAAGTAATGTCTTCTCTGTCGGCTGTTCACTGCGTTGTTGGTTACAGACCATCCACTCCTCTGTCCAGCTGGGACTTGTTCCCAAAGCAGACTTAAAAAGAGAGTTGAATAGACAAAAGGTCCTACAGTGAGGATTGGAGGGCCGCTAAAAACGCATAAGCCAGTACTGCAGACTGAGAAGCCCACCTGTGACTGAACTGTCCCCCTTGGTCTCCCCTTTGCCCCTCCTTCCCTTTTTTTCTTTCTCCCCTCTATCTTTCCTTTCTCGTTGTTTCCTTCCTTCTCCTTTTTTCTCACTCCTTTTACTTTCTGTTTTGAAAAACTCCACTTTTAATCTTTAAGACTTTTCTTTCAAAAACTGTTAGTTTGGCTGACTGACAGAAATACATTTAGGAGCAAAACTAGTGACCGCATGCAAGTAGCTTACAGATGGCCTGTGATTCTGCAGGTCAAAGGGAAAGTAGTCTCCTTCTCTATAGGCATATCTAGCATGTTTATTCATGAATTCATGTTTTCTGTCCTTTTTTATTTTAAATTTTTAATATGAACAGGTTAGAAATTAAACTTAAAAAAGAGGTAAATCTTGGACATCTAGAATCACTCAGAAGACGACTATATGGCTCTTGTTGTAACTCATTCGTTCCTTTGTCTCTGTGGGTACCAAATGCAGACTGCTTCTCTTGCATCCTGGAAAGGAACAGAAACTGGACCAGTTAGTTGTTGGTTTAGTTTGGAGAGTGGGTGTAGTAGGAATACAGACTCTATTCTTTTGGCTGATTGAGAGACCACAGAAAATAGTTTTTCCCCATCTGTACTGATAGACGTATATCTAAAAGATGCAGAAAAAAGTTGAAAGGGCTTAAAATCAAATAAATGATAAGTAATATCTCTATTTATACTTCTTATTAGAGAAGTTCATCCTAAATGTATATAATACTCAAGTACAGTGTAGCACTTCTTTTATATTCCTCAATGATTGGAAGCAAACCAAAGATCTCTAAAAATTTGGCTGGCCCTTTTGAAAATTGTTTTTTCCTTAACAGTCATTTCAGTGCCTTGTATGTGATAGTCTCCCAACTGACCTATGCTATGGAAGATGTTTCTCCTCTGTGTGTACATAACTCATCCCTGTCATTTACATTGTAGCTGTTTTGGAAAACTCCAATTTATTCACAAAGTACATTATAATGATCCGAAAACTAATTCTGTTTTATGGTTTTAGGTCTCGTCAGCCTATCTCGGCCCCTCTCTTTTCATGTCCTGACAAAAACAAGGTTAATTTCATCCCAACCGGATCAGCTTTCTGTCCTGTAAAACTTCTAGGCCCTCTCTTACCTGCCTCTGACCTGATGCTCAAGAACTCTCCTAATTCTGGCCAGAGCTCTGCTCTGGCAACACTGACCGTTGATCAGCTCTCCTCCCGGGTTTCCTTCACATCTCTCTCTGATGACACCAGCACAGCCACCTCCCTGGAGCCCTCTGTCCAGCAGCCATCGCAGCAGCAGCAGCAGCAGCAGCAGCAGCAGCAGCAGCAGCAGCTCCTACAGGATCTGCAGGTGGAGGAACACATCTCCACTCAGAACTATGTGATGATCTAAAGCCGAGGGGGAGCTGGCCTCCACCCATGTTCCATGGATTGGGAATGAGAGCTCAGACATCTATCTGCATGGAGTGACAAACTTTCTCAACACCAACAGCAAAATACTTAGCATCATAAAATAGCTATTAACACTGATCTTGGCAGGGACTGACTTCTATTCAGCAGTTTTTGTGGAAAGCAGTAATGCTTGCAAAAATGTGTGTGTCATTCAGCATTTAAGTGGAGACTATGCATTTCATAGTATGTCTGACAGATTAGTACTGTGTTTTGTTCCAAAATTTTCAGTATGAATAAGCTCTGTTTCAAAAAGTTGCCTGTCTAAGTAGAAAATGTCTTGCTGTGTTTTGTCCTATGGAAAATACTGTACTTCAGGATTATGTTTACAATTGATCCAGGTGTTTGTTTCTAACTTCTATAATACATACAATGCAAAAACAAAAACAAAAAAAATGGCCACAACAGTTGCACAGTGCCCACCCTATGGCCTAGCTTCAGGTACTTCAGTTGAAGTCTAAACTCAGGTAACTTGGAATGTATGTCATATTGGGATATTAATATTTCACAGCTATAAAGCTAAAGAGGGAACATCACTCTTTTGCCTTTCCTTGTTTTATGCATTTCCTTTTCTTCATTCCATTCCACATTAGAATAAGAAGTGCATTCATTCCTAGGAGATGGGAATCCTGGGTATGGGGAACATGAGGAGAACCAGCAAATCTGTGGTGTGTGACATTACTTTTGTCATGTGGTTACCAGTAGAACAACTGTTGCATTCACTGTTTCAACATGTGTAAATGTGGCTTTTAAAAAAAGAAAAAAAAAAAAAGTTGTGTTGCTCAGTTAATGACTGTTACAATGTTGCAAATAAAGCTTCAGTAGTAGACTGTACATAAACATTCCACATTGTGTGTGATGAAATTTAAATGCAAGAATGGCTGGATTTGATTTCAAAGCAAGTGAAGTTTTGCAGAAATAATTAAGGATTTTTGTTTATATTGGCCATTGGGGTCATAATTGCTACTATTTTTATCTAAAGACATATTTATGTTTAGCTTCATTTTAGGAAATTCTAATTTGCTGGTTGCAAAGTGAGACATTTTGGTTAACTGTTTTCCTCAAGTATTTGATAAATGAGTTGTATTCATGTAGAGAGAATGTGTATGTCTCAGAACCAATGCAGCATAAGCAAGCAGATTTCTTGTTGACTTACAAGAGCAATAGCTTAAAGCTGTCTCATTTAAGCCTCAGATAACACTATCATGAATAATTTTGTTAAGACTCGGAATGTGTGGAGTGGAGCAGAACCCCAAGTAAATAGCCTTGAACGTGCAGACTCGACCCAAGTTCTCCACAAAGTGTGAAGAGAGCCAGAGATCCCTGTTGCCACCTGGAGAGCCTGACTTCAGACTTTGTTTTCTGTAACACAGCTTATGCAAAAGTAAAGGGAAGCTTTTGTATTTGTATTCCATTCTTCCAGTTCACTTAGAGCCTAGAGTTCTCTCATCTCCACCTAAAGTGTGTGGCACAGTTTTTTTTTCTTTGATTGTTTGGTTTCTGTTTTGATTTGTTTTTAGATGAGAGGAACAAGTTGCCTACAGTTAATGTTCAGGTTTCCTTAGATCATTCCTGAGTTTTTCTTTGACTCGTCTAAGGAGTTGATGTGTAGCAGAAGGATGAGCTGATAAAGCAACACCATGCTAATTTTTACAAAATGGCTGTGTCTGTGTGTGTGTGTGTGTGTGTGTGTGTGTGTGTGTGTGTGTGCGCGCGCACACGTGTACTCGTATGTGTGTATTCTGTGTGGTATTTCGTCACCTCGGTCTCTCCTTTCCACCAAAGTTTGCAGTAACACTCTCTCCTGAAGGTGCGTTCTGGCTCACAGTCAGTGTTACAGAGGCTGTCATGGAGGAAAGGACTCAGTTGACTTTTGCCATTTTCACAGGGGACCCTTTTAAAACAATCTTTTCAGCAGCAGCAGACACCTTTAGCCCTAATAATCTCAGGCCTTGATGAAAATACTATATTTTGTAGATTATGGTTAAAGGAAGAAAATTACTAGTTCTGTAAGGTAAATATGAGCTCCAATTAACTTCTGATACCTGGGTTAGCATTACATGATGTGTTGATCGTATGCTCTGCTTTTGTCTAAGATGCAATAGTATCATTATCAATTTCAGAAAGATGGACTGAATATGCTTTTTTGGTGATGAAATCTACGTACGATATTTATAGTGATGTGCTTTTATTTTTCTCATGAGAAACTAAATATTGTGTTGTACATTTGTTTTTAGCATATTATTAAAGTTTTGAACCAAATGTGTTAAAGCTTATGCTTTGCCATGTAAATTTTCCAGAAGTTGTTGAGCTCAAATGTACCGTGCATCCAGCTGTAGAAACTTGTCAGAAATTGTTTAAATTTTGTATATAGGCGACTGTTTAATTTTAGCCACTGCGCTGGACAGTATTCAAGTTATATAATATGGCTTTACACTAGAAATGTGTGGCTTCTGTTTTGTATTTTTTTCAGTATAGAAGTTCATGTGTCTTATTTAAATAAAGTTATTAGTAAAACTGGAATAGTTTACATGTGTTTTTAAAAAGACTGGTTGTTGGCACATTACCCATCGGAGTGGATTCTGCCTTAGGTAATGGCAGTAGTGGTGCCCGCTGAGTTCCTGCCCTGTAGATCCAGAACTGTGGGGCGTCTTAATTGGATCAGATTTCTCCACTTTGGTTTCCTCTTGACATTTAATTTGCACACTCTGCATCCAAAGTAACAAGTTGGATGTTTGGAGTCCAAAGCTTTGTGCTGCTTCCAGCTGTGAGCATTTCTAACAGAGAAAACATTGTTCTGTTTCATTCCTATGCCTACGAAGTTATAGGGAATGAGTTTAAATTTAGTGAAGTCACCTTAAAAAAATTGCGTGATTCCTACAAAACTATAATAGTGGTTTGTTTTAATCTTACTAGGTTCAGTATAAAAAGGACCAAAGTTTTAATAAAACAAAAATGATATGTATTTTATACCAGTAAACAATTCTACAAATAGCAAAACACTTTGGGAAGCCACTGTGAAGAAGGATTTGCCCCAGAGTATTGTTTATTTCTGATACATAAAAGAATTAGACAAAAATTGACATTTATATTAAACTTAAAAATGATTGCTTTATTGCCAGTTTTGGTTGAGGAAAAACAAAATACAAAAGGTTTTGAGGTTGAGATTATCTATTAGTCATCTACTAAGGGTATATAGTCAATACAGAAAATTATTCTAAGTTTTTCAATTTTAATTGCAACTAAATGTGAAGGAATGTTATAACATTTTCATCCTCATGTTTGACTTAATCATACAATAAGCTTAATACAAGTAGCCATGAGAAATAAGCCAAACTTTAGGAGCAAAGGGAGAGAAATGGAGCCTAGGAATATAGGTGATCCAACCATATCTACCTAAAACAGCTGTATTTATGAGTATTAAGTAGCGGCCTGTCACCCACACTGAAAAGTGCCACCTAGTTTGAAGTTCATTATGTATCTCCTACTGCTCTGTAGACTTCTACCTTCTATACCCATCTCTAATTCTCAGAACTCTTGTACCCACCCATAGGTTTCATTCTTGCCTCATTGGACATGTGAACTGCACACTTACTTGGAAAAATAATTACTTAATTTATACTTCCATTCAAAATCTTAATGCTGGTCTCTGGTTTGTTCCTGTACCTATACTCGGACTCCCAACTTATCTCAGCCTCAGTGGTTAAATATTATAAAAGTATCACTTTGCCCTCATGTCAAGCCAGCTCTTCTCATCTGTACTAACCTTGTTGCAGAGTCTTCTGAGCTGGATATATTTATTCTCTTTGAGTGATGGGTCTGTGTTCAAAACCAAGGGAGCAGCCCAGGAAAGTGCATGACTGGGTATACATTCTGGCCTATAGCTCCCTTTCTAAGGCATGCCATAGAAACTAGAATTGCTACTCAAGAGGATCATATAAACTCTCAGCATTGGCCACAGACATTCTCCCCATTCTCTCCATATTCAGAAGAGTTCTGTCTCATACCCTGGAAGAGGATGAAAGACCAAAAAGAATCTTAAAACTTATATCTTTAATAGGACTTACTCAGTTTTTCCTCTCAAACAAAACTTATGCCTTTATGTTGAAGTCTCCAAGGACAGGATTTGGAGAGATTCTAGGTGGCTAAGAAGAAGTTTCTGGAGAGGAATATGTTGAGAGGAACATGGAGTCTTGCTTCATACCTTGCCATACACATCTCCACATCTCTAGCCTTTGCAGTGTCATTTATAAAAATAAAAACTTTACAATCGTCTTTGAAACTCCTCTTTGAAGGATAGCATTATTATCCCTTTAAGTGTGAACTAGACCACATGGCCTCTGGGATGAAGTGTTAATTCTGAAGGTAGGTTATAAAAAGACTGATGTCTTAGGTGTATAGCTTCCTTGGTAACATTGCAATGAGGGAAGGGGAAGGAGTATGGTGATGAACCTAAGAAGTCTGTGAAAGACTAAGTTGTGGTTAATGGAGGCCTCCCGCCCACCAATATATAGAAACATCTGCCAGACCAGATAAGGTTAGAGGTAAGTGCCATCTCACCAGGCACCTTGGGCCAGAATGCTGGGCGGAATATCCTCCTAAGTACCTGACCTTCAGTAGGTATGTAAAATGATAACGTGCTTATTGTTTTAAGGTGCCAGGCTTCATGGAAACATGTTATGTAGACTTAATAAGCAGGTGCTACCCCTCTATGTACATGCAGCCTTTAGTACCCTGTTTTGCAGCATGTAGTTAGATCCAGATCTGAGAAATGAGGCTGGCTTTTTCAGAAATGGACACTTGAAAGTATCTGCACTAGTTACTTTACCTATCACTATAGCCAAATACCAGAAAGAAAGCAGACTAGGTGCAGGTTTTATTTGTGTTCCCATTTCAGAGGAATACAGTCCACTATGGTGGGCAAGTCACAGTGATGTTCACTGTGACCCAAGTGTGTGGCTGGGACCCCTCACGTTTCAGTGAACAGGGTGCAGAGGAAGGAGAATGATGGTACTCTACTGACTGACTCTGTTTCCCTCTTTCCTCCCTTTCCAGTTTTAGTCTGGAACTCCAGCCCATAGGATGGTTTTGTTCATAATTCAAAGTGAGTCTTTCCTCCTCAACTTCTGGAAATATCCTCACAGATATACCTAGAAGTGTATCTTACAGTTCTCAATCCAGTCAAGTTGACAACACAGTTCACCATTATAAGTCTACCCCTTGTCAACTTTGACACCATACATATCAATTTATTCCACAATATTCCATCCCTGGCCTCTCAAAAGGCTTTTATGTAGTATATAGCAGCATTTCGTTCATCTCCAAATGTTCAAACATTTCCAATATTGTTTGAAAGGCCAAGGCCAAACCTCACTCTGAGACATGTATTCTCTATAAACTATGAGTCCCTATAAAATCAAAACGTAGGAAAACAAAATCAAAACAATATTTTTTAAAAAAGTGCAGAATGCAGCAAAGGAAGATATAGCCAAACTATGACTGAAATCCAGCAGGGCAAACACCATATTCCACAGCTGCATGTCCAGCATGCGGGTTTCAGATAGCATTTCTGATAGAGTTTCTGATACCCAATGCATTGGGGTAGCCCTTCCTCACCAGTTCTGCTCTCTTAGGCCAGCTTCACTCATGGCTTTCCTTGGTGGATATCCCATAGTTCTGGAATCTCCAACACACTGGGCTTTCCATTGCAAGTTAGGCTTCATCTTCAAAGCTTCATGCAATGGATTCTCAGACCATCTTTTCAAAGAATCTAACCCTGCACCACATTGCCTGGCTTCAGTGACTTTCTGGAACCTTGGCACAGCCGCTGTGTAAATGGCACATTTGTATGGCTTCAAGACCAGCACCAAGTGGACTACACTGCCAGCTTCTGTCTCCTACTTAAGACAGATTCTGTTCCTCTTCTACCACATCTATATTGGCCTGAGCACATAACTGGGAACTGGGAAAATATTCCCCTGGGTGGTTAGTTTTTGGACAGTGGATCCTTGCAATCACATTCTCAGCTCAAACTCTTCAAATGAATTTGGAGTATACAACAGCTGGTGCCTTTCCCTCCCTGTACCTTTCCTACTGTCCCCACGCAGAGAGTAGGATGTTTCTCTCTATTGACACTAACTTATCTAACAAAGAGAGTTGCTTTCACCTCGCCTACTGTGCATCTTTAAATTTGTGGTCCTTTCCTCACCAAACTGCACAGTGTGTGTGTGTGTGTGTGTGTGTGTGTGTGTGTGTGTGTATGTGTGTGTGCACGCACACGCATCCATCCTCTTAGTGTAGACCTAAGTAGTCAATACACACCAATCATAGTACATCCTCAATGATATACTTCTTTGAAATACTCTTTTCCAGACAACTTGGTTCATCACTTTCTAATTCCTCCTAACTCATATATTCAGGCAGGATGCAGACTGATTCTTTGCTATGTACAATGTAGCACGAATGGTCGGTGGTCCAGTTCACACTGGAATCTTCTGCTTCTGAAACCTAGCCTCCATGGTCTTTCTCTTAGGCATTGTGGTCTTCCAAATCCCCATCCAGATGGCTTATTAAACTGTGCATATCATAATCTGAGTTTTTCTCACCCAAAGTTTCAGATTATTCCATATTCCTTCTGCAGACCAGTTCCAAAGGTCAAGTGATTTCTACTAATGACCTCACTTCTTAGGACCAATTTTCCATTAGTTGGTTTTCTCATCACTGTAACCATACACCTACACAATGTAACCGAACCTGGGAATTACTTGAACTCAGGGTATGGTGGGGAAGGTGTCCATGGCAATGGAAACATTGTGAGGTCGAACTTCCTCACAGTTTCACAAACCCTTTACCTTCTTTTATTCTTTCTAAGGCCAGCTGGATGGTGCTGCCATGTTCAAGGTGGGTCTTCCTCTGGAAACACGCTTTCAGACATGCCTAGGGTTGTAGTAGAAGATTCTAAATCTTGCCAAGTTAACAATGAAAATTTGCCATAACAAAATATTCTCATAGAAAATGTCATCATTGGAAATTCAAATGATGGTACACTTCTATTCTGTGGGTCTTAAATTAACCTAATGTTAGACAGCTAAGTAACCCAGTGAAATGCAAAGATGTATACGACTCCTGGAAACAGGGATCTCCTGGGCAAATGATGCTGGAAGAGCTGAATAATTGATCATGTTTTAAAGAGTAGCAATATAAAGAAGGAAAGAGGAAGATAAAAGTTAGAAAAAGGTTTTTTTCTACCATTGAACTTTTCATTTCCTTCTTGTCTGTCTGTTTTGGTTTTGAGACAGAATTGTGTTATGTAGCCCAGGTTGGCCTGAAACTCATAATTGTACAGCTTCAACCTCCTGAATGCTGCAGCAGCTAAAGTATGAACTACTATACCTAGCTTGAACATCTGTGGCGTTTTGAACTACTATACCCAGCTTGAACATCTGTGGCGTTTTGAACTACTATACCCAGCTTGAACATCTGTGGTGTTTTTGTTTTTTCCATGGTTACCAACAGCCCACTGCCTCTGAAGTGGGCTATCCCATTCTATAGGCATTTGCATCTCTCAAAAAGAGAAATATATGGGGTTTTTGCCCCCAGAGGTTCCAGATCAGTTTGGTGAGGATTTCTTTCATGCACAATAGCCAGTTTCTTAGCACCAAGAAACAATTAGATCATTTTTCTCTAAAAGATTTTATGATAGCCAGAATAGGTTCTCTTTCACACTATAAGCTCTACTCAAGCCTTGGCGTCTGATTGAAGCATAACTTTGATGGCAATCCTTTAGCCAGGATTGGCTATAGCCCTGCCGGCAATGGATGTTATTTCAAACCACTGTCTGGAAGCAAGATGGATAAAAGGTGGATGCAGGGCTCCACAAGGACCTGCCAACGGGGCAGAAGGGCTCATACTGGAAAGCCAACCCTCTTCTTAGGTTTTCTGTTCCACTTTGTAAAGGAAAAGGATTGCACTCAAGGGACAGAAGTTAACAAAGGGCACCACTCATATGCTGCAAGGAGGAGCCTGTCATTTTTCATATGGTCTGGAGTCAGGGGAGACGGGTAATCTTAGCTGCTGTGCCTTCACCTGCTCCTCTGATTACAAACAACTGGTGTGGTCTCTTCTACTTCCTTCCCAGACCACCACCCTCGAGCCAGACCAGGAACCTTTTAGGAAGAAGCAGTTCCTATTCATATCCCTAACCGTGTCTCCCAATTGCTCCCTGGAATCCAAAGCTAGAGTAGCTGGTCCTACGGGGACATAAAAAAGAGGAAAGCAGAGAGCCATAAATGGTTACTGCTGCTGATTCACACCGGCATGTGGTAAAATGTTAGATGTGCGCTGAGTGCTTATCTGCTCTTTGGAAGTATTTAGTTTTTGGGTTTGTTTTGTTTGTTTTTTGGTTTGTTTTTTTCTTGTTTTGTTTATTTTTGTTTTGTTTTTCTTTTTTTCTTTTTTCTTTTTTTTTAGGACAAGCATGTATTCTTTTTGTGATGATTAGTAAAAAGACAAAGAAGCAGTGTGACCTTTTGCAGGATGACTGACAGTCCTCCTACCTCTGCCTGCCTGGCTCCTTCCCATCCATCTGCCTAGTTTTTGACAGAGGGTAGATATGACTTAGATTTACATAGTGCTGCTATAAGGGCAAGGAGAAAATGGAGCAAATGACTAATGTGAAAATAAATGTTAACCACACTGGTAATCAGCGTGATGTACATTAAAGCAGTCTGTTGCCTTCCGGTTGGTGAAGAATAAAAGGATAAAAGTTCAGTGCCCACGGGAGGTGAGGGTGCTGCCCCTGTGTGGCTTGTCTCTTAAGTGTGTGTTGAAGAATCCCTCTCTGTCCTGGGGGAAGCAGCAGAAACTTAGGATATGGGTTCTAATAGGAGCGTGTTGGCCATTTGAACCCTATTCTTGATGGGAATGTCCAGTTCCCTGCCCCTTTCTATTTCTGTTTTTGCTTCCAGGTCACCACAAGATGACTAGCTCTTCTATGTCCAACCACCAAGATGTATTGTATTGCCTCCAACCCAGAGTGACAGGTCAAGAAACTTTGTTCTCAAACTTCTGAAACCATCATCCAAAATCAATCTCTCTTCCTTTCCTTACAAGGTGTTTGTCTCAGGCATTTTGTCACCATGTCAGCGGACTAACAGAGACACCCTTATCTTCTGAAAGAAGAACGGACTTGTTTTGAACAGCAGTATAGGTGCAGCCATTCATGACAGGAGTCACTAAAGGCACAAACCCACGTGGCCACTTTTTCTTATAAAAAATATGCATGTGAGCAAAAAGGTATGAGAACACTGCAAAAAGAAAAAAAAGGTGGTTACATGTAAGTGGGTAATTCTTTAACATCTGCTTTTCTCTTGTGGAAAATTTTAACTATTATTATCTGTTAACCTTGTCATTTAGAAAACAAAACATGATGGGTTCTAAATATGAAAGGAGGGAGAAATGTAGGAAGAGGGAAAAAAAGATAGTAGCAGCAATGGATTATTTTTACTAAAAATAATCCAGATCAAAGTGGCTTGAGAGTGGACATGTGCCTTTAAGTCCAGCCATTATGAGACTAAGATGATAGGATCTCCATAAGTTTGAAGCAAGCTTGAGACATATCCTGATATTGATGCTAGAGGAGAGAGTTTCCTGGTGTGTGGACTGCACTAACACACCTTTTCCTCTGAGGAGATGGGTTTATTAAATGGGTAATCAGGGAGCACAGAAATCTGCCTCTCTCCTTTATGCTTGCTTCTTCAACTGCCTCATCTAGAAAACTGTACACTAATCCAGATAATGATGAAGTGATAGTGTTTGAATACGGTCATGTTCATAGTGAACTTTCTAGCAACTTCCCAGTGGGTACCTGTGGGTTGGCCAGGGACACTTGGTTCAGTTGGAAGAGCATTGGCAGCAGTGGGTACAGTAAGAGTCAGCCATGTGCTGACTTGCTCTATACTCTTACTCTCAAGTCTATCGGGAGAGGGACAGACAATTGGGGGCTCAGTACTTTCTTAGTCCTCTTTCTTGGTGAGTTTCTGCCCCTTATTCACCAAAGGAACATTTCCATTTTGTTGCTTGTGATTTTGTCAGCTGGCAGGTCACTCCCTGTAGAACCATGTCCTTCCGCATTCTGGAATCCAGTAGCTGTGAAGCAAAGGGGAAATGGGGCAGATATCGGTGTCAGATATGGGTGAGGGAAGATCTAGCTAGACTGGGAGTTTTTATTTATAAAATGGAGATTTAAAAGTCTACCTTATTCTGCTTGGGTGGCATAACAAAATACTTTAGATACTGTACTGACAATTCTAGAAGCTCAGCGTCCTACATTAGGGTACTAGTGAGGACTCTTTCTGATTTGCAGAGGCAGAAATTGTCCTCATACGGCCTTTCCTATGAGACAATGAGCAAGCCCTCTAATGTTTCACCTTATTTGGACCAACTCTCTTCCATAATGCCATTTTCTCTTAATTACCTTCTAATGGTCAAATTTCTGAAAACTGTGTCATTAGGGATTAAAACATCAATGTATATTTGAGGGGCACACAGACCAGTTCATAACAACTCCCTACTTCTATCACAGAAATGCAAATTGGACATGGTGGGGGTTCAGCTGTAATCCCAGCAGAGCAGGAGGATCAAGAGTTGAAGGGCAGCCTGGACAACATAGAAGATGAATGTCAGCCTGTGCTCTGTGAGTCTCTACATCAAAGCAACAACAACAACAACCAAAATCCAAAATCCAAAACAAAAATTAAGGAGATGCAAATTAGATCTACCTTCCAACTGACAGGAGGGTCTTAAAAGAATACAAAAGGTCAGACAATTCCAAGTACAGGTGAGGACAGACAAATTGCTGCTCTAGGCATCCATGTAGAAAATCAGTTTGGAAGCCCCCAAAAAGGTTACAATGATCAATTGACCCAGCAATTCCATTCCTTGCTTATACTCTTATAATGTATAAATGTATACTTGCTTATACATTTCTGCACAAAAGCTTGTATACGAATTCATTACCCACAAAAGTTCCTAAGTCAAAACAGTCCAAGGTCCACCAGTCAAATGACCACATAAATTCCACGTGTCATCTGCAGACAATTGAGTATTACTCAGCAAGAACATTCTTTAATGAGATGCTGATAAAACTGATGAGATGATATGGATAAGCCTTAAAATCATTATGCTAAGTCAAGCAGGCTAGGTACAAGATAATCCCATTGATGTGAAATGTTCCTACAGAGCCATCCTTGGGCAGAAGTGAGATTGTTGCTAGGGTCTGGTGAAGGGAGAGTATGGGTGCATAGTTTCTTCTAGTAGCAATAAAAGTGTTCTGGGATTAGAGAATGGCCATAGTTGCACAACTCTAAATATATGAAAAGCCATTGACTCATACACTTCACGTGTGGCACAATTCAAGAAAGTGTATGTGTCTTAGTCAGTGTTCTCTTGTTGTGAAGAGACACCATGACCACAGCAACTCTTATAAAGGAAAGCATTTAAGTGGGGCTGTCTTATAGTTGCAGAAGTTTGAAGTCCACTCTCATCATGGCAAGGAACGTGGATACATATTGGAAGACATAGTGCTGGAGAAATAGCTGAGAGTTCTATATCTGGATCAGCAGGCAGCAGGAAGAGAGAGGGGCACTGGGCTTGGCTTGAGCTCTTGAAACTTCAAAGCCCACCTGCAGTGGCATACTTTACCCCAAGAATACCACACTTACCCCAACGAGGCCACACCTCCTAAACCAGCAGTTCTCAACTGTCAAGTATCATAACCCCTTTGGCGGTTGAATTACCCCAAGGGGCTGCATATCATATTCCCTACATATCATATATTTACATTATGACTCATAACAGCAGTAAAATTACAGTTATGAAGTAGCAATGAAAATAATTTTGTGGTTGGTGGTCATCATTAGGAAGGTTAAGAACTACTGTCCTAATCCTTTCAAATACTGTCACTTGTCACTGGTGATTAAACATTCACATCTATGACCCTATGCGGCCATTCTTATTAAAATGACCACAGGATACATATTTAAAAAAAACCTATACCAAAACCTAGTTAATATGAAATGGACAAAGTGTCTGGCCTTGAGTAGCCCTTTTGTGGACAATAGCTGCTTTTTCCCCAGTGTAAGGTCAGAAGGAGTTAATGAAGTAAAACACACACACACATACACACACACATACACACACACACACACACACACACACACACACACACTGTTGATAGTTAATAAGCAGTTACTCAACAGATGTGCAGCGAACTTCCTCCTCTGAGGTTGTCTACAATATGTCTTTTGAACCTTTCCTTGGTTTCAGAGGGTGGAGCAGTCAAATGTCCCACTGCCTCCTGCCCATAATTTCTCAGAAGACACCCCCCTTCCATCTTACCTGTGATCCCAACTGTCTGGTTCCCTCCAATCTTGCCTAGCTCTAGGAAACAATGCCAGAAACCTAGGATGATTGAGGCTTCAACCCAAGTTCACCCTTTGTCCTTTTGAGGAACTTTTTCTTTAACCACAGACCTGGTTTCTAGAGCAGAAAAACAAAGCAGTTTAGCTCTGGGCTTCTCATCACAGGCTCACAATTGGAGAAGCTAGGGCTCCACTAGGGCTTGTGAGGGCAGGTAACAGATGGGTGGAAAACTGCAGGTAGCCAGAGCTTAGACTACTGTGTGGTGAGGATTTGCTCTCTTCTTTCCAACAAGAGCCAAAGTCACAGCTCACATAGGATAGCAGATCCTATTGGCAGGATAAAAATACACCTCAGTTTGACCATGGAGGCACAGTTTGGCTCTCACTTTAAGGGCAGGGAAAGAGGAAAGATTACAGAAGGCTGGGGCTTCCCTGCTGATAAGGGGGCTACTGAGGAAGTCTCCATCTTATTTGCACACAGATGATAACAATCGTCGTGGTTCAGCGAGTTCCAAGTACCCTGTGCCTTCTGCACTGGTCTGTTGCTGACTTTATTGTCCACCAGTCGCTTTGAGAATTTATAGAGCTTCTAGACTGTTTCCTGTGGTAAAAATACACGTAAGTACATTTTTACAAATCCTTATACATGATCTCAGGATTCACCAACTGGTGAAAGGAAGAGGTCCATAAATCTCTGGACCAGACTAGGTTTTTATAACTCAGCTGGCAGAGGTAGAGACAAATTGCAGAGGACAATGGAACCAAGAGTGTTGATTGCTCATGTGCAGATAGCCTGGAGAACTCTTTCTGCTTGTACTAGAGATGAGAGACTGGCAAGGATGCTGGGAATGTAAAACTGGATTTTGGAGCACCACAGGTCAGAGGCAGATATATCAATAAAGAGACACATCAAAACAACACACAATCCAGTGTCTCTGGAAGAGGTGCTCCTAAAATGATTGGTATCCTCACCGATTGGTAGAGGATGAACAAGTGAAGACCCCTCTAGCTTCAGAGTTCTGTGTGAGGGTCCCTGCGAATGCTACAGGCACATGTGGGGTAAAAAGGAAATCCAGTTCCATATGACTCAGTAGGTGTTAGTTCAAACTTCTAGAGTCTGACACAGGAAGTTTATTTTAGGCATATTTAAGTACAGTACCACTTTGGAAAAAAGTTTCCTAATAACTATCACAATAAAGTTTAAGGCATACTACATTGAAGCCCTCTTGTAAAATACGTGTGACCTCTTCCATAAGAATAAGTTCTACAGCTTATAAGGCTCTTGGGTGGAGTTGGTGTGGTCTCAGTCATCATCGAGGTCACCAAGCTTACAAGTACATGTGACATCTCCCTTAAGGACGAGTTCCAATGACTAAGAAACAGTGCTCAAGATAAAGACCTAGGGAGGAAGAATCTGGAGGATTGAGGTATGGCCTGGCCCTACAAATGGCACAGACCACCAGGTTATTCATGGCATCCTCTCCCAGCATTATGGGAAGAAAACAGGTCTCCCTCTCCTCTATTGAGGAGACAACCCTGTGTGTTTAACAATCCCTGTTTCCCTAGTGCTTATCTGAGCACAGGACTTTGTGCCCTCTAGACTCCTAAGCACATCTGATGAGCGTTCTACCCTGGCGTTTATATTAGTTTACTGTCCTAAGTGTTGCAACAAGGCACCCCATCAAAGCCAGTGAATGAAGGGAAGGTTTATTTTGGCTTATGGTTCCAGGGGGATACAGTCCAGCATGGTGGGGAAGGCACTGTGGCAAGAGCAGGAGCCCTGTTGGTCACACTGCATCCATAGTCAGAAAACACAGTGAACAGGAAGTGGAGCAATGCTACAAAACCT
>JADRCD010224837.1:29889-42071 GCA_019843815.1 Montemys delectorum | reverse complement strand
AAAAAAAAATAGACAAATATACCAGAGTAACACATAACAACACTATTTCCCTCTATTTAAAAATAGAGATAAATGTGTATGAAAAAATTCCAAGGCATGATTAAAACTTTCAAAAAATACAGGGAAAGGAGGAAATGTTCTTGATTAAGACCACTTACCATAGTGACATCTAGCATAGATTTACTGATAAATATTGAAAACTGCAGAGGTAAGCATGTATATTTTTGAATGTTAAATTCTATACCGAATATATGAAAAGATAAAAGATGATCTATATAAATAAGAAAATATCCCATGCTCATGGTTTTAAGACGCAATATATGAGTTATGCAAAACATATTCAACATGAGAATTTTCACATGTTACTGAAGACAATATCACTATAATATTTATGTGGAAAATATAAAGATGTGGTCAGCAAATATGATTTTTTTTTTTAGCAAATACGATTTTTAAATGTAAGTCTAAAGTGAAAGAAATGGTTTCTTTTATTAGAGGATTTAGAACCATTTCAGTAATCACAATTATGCTGTGTTAACAGTGTGAAAGTCATGTAGATGGTGGGTAGAAATAGCACACCCGGAAATGGTTGAGCACCCACACATCCAGAAAGGAAGTGATGCAGAAGCTCCTACACCAAGGAATAATGGGATATTCATTATGACCCAATGGTCATCTCACATCATATATACAAACTCATCGAAGATGTAGTTCATAGTATGGGACATTTTGACTCAAGTCACAGGAGAAAATATGTAGTGTGTGTTTAGGCAAATAAGTCTCAGATGTTTTACCAAAAGCATGACCATTAACAGAGAAAATAGCAAACTGAACTTCATCCATTTGAAGGTGTCTCTTTTTTGTTTTTAATACTCTCAGGAATAAAAGAAAAGATACAAAGTTGGAGAAAATATATGTAAGGCACACACACACACGTGTGTGTGTGTGTGTGTGTGTGTGTGTGTGTGTGTTTGTGTGTGTGTGTATGTGTGTGTGTGTGTGTAACAGGGAACCATTAGTGAAGTAATTAAAACATTGTACAAACAGATCAGTGATAAGAAATAAATGAAAGACACAAATCAAACAAGATGTAGAAGGCAGACAGATGAAGGAAATGTGTCATTAGAATTAGGCATTAGGAAACAAAATAAATCTGTAGCAAGATTATAGAGAAGCACAGAAATAAACTATTCTTCCCTCAGGTAATGATAGTGAGATGTGGAGAAGCTGGATCATCTAAACACTGTTACTGGGCTTGTAAATGGGGCTGCCATTCTGAGAAAATAGTGCCTTGAGTTCTTTAAAAACTAAATTTATCAACTTTAAAAACTATGCATTTATCAACTTGTATTATTGAGCATTGATTCAACAGAAACAATGTCTTATTTTCACTTTAAAAATCTACACCAATACACTTATGGACAGAAATATATTTAATAGTCCAAAACAAGCATTTTTAGATGTTATTCACCCAGTAAGTTGCTGAACAAATAGAGATGTATCCATACCATCAATACTACTTAACAAACAAAAAAATTAAAAACAAACAAAACAAACAAACACCTAGTAAAGAACAGAGCCACACTCTTCGTAAGTACACTGAGAGAAGAAGAACATTCTCAACAAGTTACACTGGCTGGACCACATTTATATAACAGATTTCACACATAGGGAACACATTCCTAGTTCTTAGTGCTGAAATCAGGACTAGCTTCAATTACCTTAGCTCTAATCTCATAATCAATCAATCAGTCAATCAATAAATACTAGTATTGTCACTTCATAGTAAGTTGAGCTGGAGAGATGGCTCAGAGGTTAAGACCAATGGAATACTCTTCCAGAATTCCTGAATTCAATTCCCAGCAACCACGTGGTAACACACAACCATCTTTAATGGAATCCCATGTCTTCTTCTGAAGACAGCTACATTGTAGTCTTATGAATAAAATAAATAAATCTCACTTTATCATAAGAAAATAATATTTGGTGAAACTGAATAATTAAACTTAGCCAATTTGTTAAGGAGAGTGAAAGTTAGTCAACCAATATACACACTCATTCAACATATAGTTTTTCTAAAATTTGGAAAATTTAACTAGATGTTTAAATTACTTCTACAAACCAAAAACATAGTGCTATGTACCATTTATATGTCTCTCTATCTATCATCTATCTATCTACTTATCTTCCATCCATTGACCTTTTATATATATATCTATATATATACAATTTATCTATATATCATCAATCATTTAGCACTTATCCATCTTACATACATTCATCTATTGCTTATCTATCTATTATCTATCTCCCATCTATCTGTCTATCATCTATTTTTCACCTGTCTCTCATTCATCTACTTCTTGTATGTTTTCATTATCTATCATTTAACTATCCATGCATCTATTATATATGTAGATATCTGTATCTATTATCTGCTATCTACCTATTCACTCATTATCTATTCTTCCATTATCCATTTACCTAATCTCCATTTGTCTATCATCCATTCATAAATCTGTATATCATTATCTATCCTTCATCTATCCTTCATCTGTCTGCCTATCTATCTATCTATCTATCTATCTATCTATCTATCTATCTATCATCTGCCTATCATTTACACCCAAACACACACACACACACAATATATATATATATATATATATATATATATATGAACATAAAACTATATTTCTTGCCAATTAGTCCAGTAAAATGTTCACAGGCACTACTGTATTGGCATTACTTTCTTACTTCTTAGCAACATCTGTTGAAATATTATTTGGTGTGGATGTTCCTCTTTTCTAGATTTTTCTGAACAGTGACTTTGTTTAATGCATATTGCTGAAATAATCCCCCATTCTTCCTGCCACTCCAGGCTCAGCTCCAGCTTGTCATTGGTGATTTATGGCTGCCCACTCTTCGGCATCATCAAGGGGTTAGAACATGTATTTGCCTTGAGGAAACAAAATGGAAACATAAATAAAAACTGCATGGTTGATTGGCCTGCTTTTGGTGAGGTAGCCACTCTTAATAGAAATCACTTACCTTTTTCTCTTTCCCTATCTTGCTGTATCACTAAAAGAAATGGAATTTTTGTCTGGATGCCATCTCTGCCTCAACTTTTAATAAATATAATTAAATGTTAAATTGGGTAGTATGAACTCAAAATACTGTGACAGTCCAATGGAGAAAAAAATAACAAAAAAGAACCTTAAATTAGATCTTGTTTGGTCAAATAAAGACAGAATAGAAGTGTATCCTGTCTTGTTTAAGAAGAGACCACCCACTACACCAGGGTAAAATCCAAACCAAGATCAGCCATGATCCTTACATATGTGATACACATTGATTAAATGATACTGTCCACATTGGAACTGAAGGCTAAAACAAAAAGAATCCTGGGCTGTTTAAGGAAGCTGAATTAGATCACACTAGAGTGATAGTCTAAGACATGCCAGTACAAATTACTATGCATAGTTGATATCATTGCTCCAAGTTCTTCAATAGCTATCCCTCATCCAAGCAGTGATGTCTGCGGAGGTAAAGTTAGGATGGTGTCCTTTTGGTGATGCTTTAGATTTGTCAAGTGTTTCTAAGACAGTTCTCTCATTCTGGTGCACTCATCAGGCCTCCAGTGTGGAAGGGCAAGCATCACACTTCTAGGACACATTGTATTTGGTTTTGGAAAAGTTCAGGATTTGGTTCCCTGGCTTCCAGGAGGAGGTTGCGTAACACTGACTTGCTGCACCTTTCATGATATATGGTGAGGGAATTTAGACTGTGTTCATCTCTTCTATGGCTACATGTACCATAGCTAGGAGAGATATTATACATATGACCCTTCGTCTACTTCCACATCATTGTGATTGTGGACATTTTCAAAATTGCAAATGAATTCAACTTTTTACTGCCTCAGAGAGACCAATGAGATAAAAAGGTAAGAGGGAGCTAGTAGACTGGGCAGGTAGCATTTATATTAAGCTTTAAGCTATGATGATAATTATATGTTAGGTACTGTTTATACTGCATGAGCCTTTAATGTGAATGCTCACATAGTAGTTATACTAGAAGAGGTGAATTAGATAGCCCAAGAATACACAGATATGTTACGATAAGTAAACTGATAGCACCTTTTTCCCCCCAGTGGATACACCTTTATCACAGTATCTATGACTTAGGGAAGAAGGTGGAAGAGGGGATGGTAGGATTGTTGTTAAGAGCCACAACATCAGGAAGTCTGCTGTGAAACAGTCTCTCGATGTGGAAGCTCTTTTTTTTTTTTTTTGTTTTTTTAGATATTTTCTTTATAGGAGAGGGTGGGGTGGCAGGCACGGAAAGGGGGGAGGCAAAAGGGGTTTGTTCTTGTTGTTTTTGTTTGTTTGTTTGTTTTTTGGAGGGGAACCTGGGAAAGGAGAAATTTACATGTAGATAGCACCTTTAAATCAACAAAACTACAAAACATTTTTAATCAAGTTGTTTGCACATGTATTTTTATAGAGGACTATTGGGAGTGAAATATCGTTTAAAAATGTCTGTGTGTGTCACTGTAAGTGGGTCTTTGAATGTATGTATGACGTATAGGAGTGTCTGTGTGTGAGATATATGGCCAAGTATGTGGGTGTGTACATCTGGAGACCATCTCTGTCTTTCTTTCTCTGCCTTATTCCTTTGAGAAAGAGCCTTTCACTGAACCAGGAGCAAGTCTGGAGGCCACTGAAACCGAGAGACCCTCTCACCCCTGCTCTCCTCATAGAGCTAAGGTTATAAGGGTTATAAGCATGCCCACAACCATGCTTTGCTTTTTATATGAATTCTAAGTATTTGAACTCAGTTCCTTACACTTGTGAAGCAAGTGTTCTTACACAGTAAGCCACTTCCCTAGTCCAAATAAATATGTTTACTCTCATTAAATATAGCTCAAGGCGTTGCAGAATCAGAATTGGGGATCAACTAGGGTTCAGAAAAATTATGTAACTCACCCATGATGCTAGCACCCACAAGGGAGAATTAATAGGCAGGACACAAACAGCAAGATGTGCATCTGGTGTCAGTGAGAGATGCCTATGCTCTTAATACTCTACCATATCATTTCATACATAATTCCCTCTGGCATAGAAAGCATTAGTCCTCCAAAGTCCACCCCATGTATTATTTGCCTAAATGACCACCTCAGAAAATATCCAACTAAGGCAGAGAAAATTATATGCATATAGGTTACTTGAAGACAGGACCTGGCATGCCCCAAGCTGGCCTCCAACTTGGGGTATAGCCAAAGATGACTCTGTAGTTTCTGTGGTTGCATGCATGAACCACCATGTCCAGTTTATACAGTGACAGGTATCTAGCTAAGTCTCAGCAAGCATTCTATGTCCTAAGTGGCATCTCCAGCTCATCTGAACATATTTAGCATGCTTTTGTACCAGGCTTACCTTACTAAGTAGCTTATTGTATCATTCACTATACCTTTTATAACTCTAAGTCCTAACACCAATGACTCACTGCCCACAGCAACTGTCCAAACCCCAAAGGCTCAAACACTTACGCAATCAGTGTCATCAACCTGGGACTGAGTGTTCAAACACATGAGCACTCAACCCATAAGAATGAGTTAAATTCTATAAGGTGGAAGTTGGTCAAATTCCATTTGGCTTAATTTCCATAATCACACAGAATCATAGCTGTTCACAGGCTCCTTATAAGAACCAATAAAAACCTGCACCTTAAGTTCTTAGACTGTTCTCAGTACATTCACACTGTGCCCTTGCACAGTGGCAAGGGTTGAGTACTTTATAGAGTAGAGTTAGTAGACAGAGTAGAAGCGCCTTTGCTCTGAAGCTGTTCAGATTCTAAGTTTCAGAGCCAGTGAACACATATAGGAAAATGAGCTATGTTTTAAGATGAGGAGGTTATTCCAAGTAGACTGAACATCCTCACAGTGTGTAGGTGTGAAAGAGAAAGTACAGATAAGACACATAGCAAATGGTGTGGTTAGTATGATGTCCTTTGATCATGAAGGTGAAGGCCACTAGCTCAGGAATGGGACAGATTTACAAAGTCAGAAATGTTAGGGGAACAGATTCCCATTTAGAGAGTTCAGATATAATGAAGTTTAAGTGGTACCATGATTTTATTTTATAGAACACACAAGGTTTTTTGTTTGTTTAGTTTTCATTTTTTTTTTCACCTAGAGAGTTTCAGGTCATACATATATGATACCAGGACCTTGTTGACATGTAATTGCAGTGACAAGGAAGTAATACAATAGGAAATAGAGAGTGTGTAAGTATGGGAAGATACCTAGACCAGCTCCTATCTTCTTAGGGTCTCCCCCTAAGCTGTGATCTTTACTTTCTTTCTCAGTCACTTAAGAGAGAGAGATAAAGTTCAGAGAGAATGATGCGCAAAATTGTTCTCATCATTATGGAAGTATACTCTGTAGATTGTTCTACCCAATGAGAAAAGAGAAGGAATTAAAATCATGAAGCCAACAAATAAAATAAGAAAAAGGTAACAAGAAAAAAAAAAGACATTATTTCACTTTTTTCGTGGGGCCATCTGAACCTCACTCACTCAGTGTACTTACTGCATTTGGGGATTCTAGACTGCTTAGTTTAAAAGACATGCCTTCACCAGGTTCTGAAACTCAGTATGTATAAATCTTAAATGATTTTTCCAGCAACTAAGCTAAGAACACTATAACTTTCTAGTAACGTATTACCTCCTCTTTACTATGCTTCAGGTGACTCTATCAGAAGCATGTACCTTTGTTCTTCTCCTCAACATCTTAATTGCTTCTTGTCTGATATTTTCTTTGAATACTGTATTTGGCCTCTAGTGTATGTCTCTTTTACTTTCAGTTCAGTAACAGCTATGCTCCTCACCTGAAAACACAGCTTTAAATTGCTGAAATGTGGACAGTGCTGAGGATATTTATGCCTGAACAGGATAGGAAGGACCACCAAATGATAACAAAGAAATATTGACTGTAAAAGAGGCAGATATGTCAAAGGCAGGAAGTCAGAAGAGTGTGCTATAGCAGTGACCATGGTGAATAAAGGGAAAGCTCATGTGACTGTCTCAATAACACAAGAGGGGATTGGCTCTGAAAAGAATTGGGAGGTGGGGATGAATATGGTCAAAACACACCAGTAAAATGAAGGAGGAAAAGGAAGCTGCATTTAAATATGCGAGTATTCTCAAGTACTAGGTTAAAGGTAGAACTGGTATTTTCAATAAATGTAAACATAAATATACAGAAGTGAATATGTTAGGGAGTGAGTGCATGATTTGTGCATGGGAACATTCTGCCCAGAAGCAGGGCCCATGAGAACTGTTACCCAAAGGCCACCATGAACTCTTGCATATAGGTGTAGGCCTCTAAGTACCAGGTTATACCCCATGGATATATCCCATGATCCTTAGATGTTTTTCTGTAACCTGAAGAAAAGTAATAATTCAGGAAAAGATGGCTATTCGAAAGCACAAATGGAAATGACCTCGAGACATTGCTTCCTGGCTGAATATGGTACAATTTGATTAAAATACTGATCCTGAAATAATGTCAAATGTTGAGTAAAAAAGAGTCAATGAATCTATCTGGCTATTTCTAAATAAGCAACTTGACAAGAAATACATATTTAAATGACCTTAAAATACTTCACTATAAAATATCTATAAAATCCTACTTAGAGAAAGAATTATTGTATATTGAAGAATTTCAGAGACACCAGCTTATCAAATAAGTACAAATACCAGCAAGGTATAGCATCAGTGTGGTTGCCCAACACATTCAACCTAGTTAAATATGGAATCCTGAATCCCTCCCAAACACAAATATGTATGTATGTATGTATGTATGTATGTATGTAACATTATCTATATTAGGACAAATTAAAATTAGTGGCTACTCAATAGGGGTCGGAGGACGCAACATGACTAACAACAGAATATACCAGACAACTCCAATTGAGAAACTTCTAGAAAAGAATCATCTTGTAATAACTGGATGTGTTTGGTTTATAGAAATCAGGGAAAGAGCAAAGAGTATCCCAGACTGAAGGAGATCAGAACATGTGCTTATGGACTTGATCCTTTTATTGAAAGCCTTTGGGAAAATGTTGGTACAACTTAAATGAGGTCTTGCGAGAGGGCACTGCCATGTTGGTTTCCTGATTTTGACGTCTGCCTTTTAGCTAAGTGGCGGAATGTTTTTATATGTAGAGAATACACACTGAAATGCACAGTGGTAAAGAGGCATCATGTCAGCACCTCGTCCTCAAAGGAGTCAAGGGAAAAACATTCCTTTACTGAACTTGCAATTTTACTGAGCTTGAGGGTTTTAATTTTTTTCCAAAAGATGTTTTATGGCCTCTTAATATCCACAGACATAATCTTCCTGCATTAATATTCCACTCTCATTCACTCCTTGCCTGCTTTTCCTTCTAGAATAACTTTTCCATTCCTGTTGGCTGTTTATATGATACTACAATGAATTACCTTTGTGTAAGATCTCAGATGCTATATGAACTTAGGACAGAGTAAATTGGGGAAAATATTGATAAGCTTAGAGACAAAAATAACTCAATTGGAAAGTCTTAGGATAAAATAGGTGTCAGTGTCTAATGTCTCTCAGACCCACACATCCTGTATATGATTTAGTGGAAGTCCTTCCCAGGCCTCAAATATGTTGTCATTCATGATCTTCTTGTGGCCACGTGAGCTTACCCAACTCCATCTCTTTAATGCAGAGAAAGGGACCAGTCTTCAGGATACAGTTTCCTCCTGAGGTAGCTGTCATGCTTCACTATGCCTTTGTTGTAATTCCATGTTGAACCACCTTGCTTCCTATATTGCCTTTGTACTGAAAAAAAAAAATGTGTTCCTATAGGACAAGCAGGGATCCATACTCATCCTTAGTGACTCCAGAGACTCAGTAGTATCTGTCAAACTATAAATGTTCATAATGTTGGACTGATCAATGAAATAGCACGTGATTTAAGCCCTCAGTGAATTGATAAATGAATAGATGATATTTATGTCTTCAGAGGAAAAGTGACTCTACTGTTTTCTGCCTTTGGTCCCAGGAAGGCAATAAATCATGCATCCCAGTTGTGAAGAAATGTCCAAATTTCTGAGTAGTTTTTCAATGGATGGTGATTTACAATTTGCACACATTCCATTGTAAATTTTTTGAATAAAAAAGGTATGGTGGGAAGTTAAGGATAATTATATGAAGGAATGAGACAGGAGGAACTGAAGTTTGAAATGTCCTTAAAGACTGAGAAACTACAATTCAAATCAGATCAATGGGTTTTATCAACTCTTCCCTCCACCTCCACCCACTTCTATTTATAGTCACACTTAACATTCAGTGACCTTTACAACATTATGAGGCAAAACACTCAATGTCTTGGCCTTTTGATAATTTGAGGGCAGAATAACTCACAGTAGATTTATGATTTTTGCTAAGCACAGTAGCTCAAAAATCATGAAAGATGTGCAAACTGAAATTATATTTATAATCACATACAAAATAATTATAAGAAACTCATTCAATGTTGAAGAAAACTTTCTAAACCTGTCCCCAGAAAGGGTAGGAAATTGGAAAACTGAGTTCTCACGTAATGTTAAAAATTGTAACAAAAACTGAGAGAAACAAATAAAGCATCAAAAAACCAGTTTTGAAGATATCACATACTCATATGTGGAATTTTGAAAAGGCAGTCTTACAGAAGGAGAGGCTGGGGAGGGCAGTAGGAGGAAGCTGGGGGAAGGAAAGATGCAAGTGGGTTGTGAGATCTGTGCAACAAAGAAGAGTATACCCCACTCTTGAGTAGACCCCACTCTTGTATCACTAAAGCAGTAGACTTTTACATTATCGTCATTGTAAAAGAGTTCCCTGGTGAGACAACAGGTAAATCAGGTTTCCTGGAGTCTTTCTGCAGTGGGAACATTGGGTGTATGCTTCTGTTCTAAGTGTATATTTTACAGACCACAGTCTTGTTGCAGTGTATGAGAAGCATTGTCAGGTCCTCCTGTATGGGGCTGAGTCTTCACTGTGTACATTCCTCTGGTTCAAACTCTGCAGTTCCTAGCACTAAAACTTTTCCCCCAATGAATAACCATGAGTAAAACTATTTTATGATCCTGGTACAATAGCATTAGCTAACAGTATCTGTGGAGGTTCAGGCCTTTTCTCGGTTTTGCAGTTTGAACCTTGCCCCTTGGCAAGCTGAATCCTATATCCTTAAACTGTAGGATAGATTCATGGAGTGAGTTATTTTATCTGATATTAAATAACAGTTAATTTCAAAGCATGCTTGTAAAAAGGAGTATCTGTGCTCTCCCCTTCTGTATGTTTAATTTAAACCAGGTTCTAGGTGTTCTCAATATTCTTCATTCATATTGGTATCAGAAAGATGAAGTGGGCTTGACCCACTGAAGCAAAAGCATTCGAAGCCAGGTTAGGTGCCCCCCAAACCACACAGAGATCATGAAAACAAATGGGAGCTTTGGTCATCATGTAGATTTCTCCAATAAAGCTTTGAAAGATCTTTAACAAACATTCTCATGTTAATCTTTTCACCTAGACAAGCACAATATGCTAAAGATTTTTTAAAAAAATAATGAATCTATTGACATGAAGAGAAAATCTATTTTACAAGAAGGCTAGTTGTGTATGACAAATCTTTCCTTTTTCAAACTCATGCTGGTAATGTCAATTGCATGCATGCTGTAAACTGTAAAAACAAAGTACAGTGTGCCTACTCTAAACTACTACTCTAAACTCCCTCCATTCACGTCTCTGTTTTGCAGAGAGAGAGATCCTGTGCAGTATGCTACATTGTAGGGTTGTGATGAACCTCAAACACATGCTAAAGCTAGCTGTAATTTATATAGTCTTCTAATAAAGCATTAGTGGGAGCTAAAGCACTTAGAAAAAAAATAATATACAAACTGCCCATTGGCTGCAGCAATGATATTTGGGGACATGTTACCATATTTCCTGTCAAATGGCCTTGCAATGTCTCTTGTACACCTTTTTTTTAACCACAGTAGGTGACTGGATCATCCACACCTACGGAAACTTAGAGGTTTCCTTCAGTCTTTGTGGTTGAAGACCAAAATACTGCCCCCAAAATGGCTCTAGGCAATATGCAGTCTCTTCTCAGGATTGGGGTTTGTGTTCATCTGGGCTTCTCTCTTCCTGACCTGGCAAAGCCCTCCTCAGGGCTCTGCCAGGTCTGGCTTTCTCTTCTGCAACTCTGAGTTATTCTGCTGTACCCTTTCTTGTCAAACTGAGGGCCTGCTCTTGCCTGTTTCATCCCCCTTCCTGAGGATCCTATTACTGCAGTGTGTAACCCTGCTACCTCTAAAAGCAGTTTTCACAACTCCTATCTCTACTCAGTCCCCACCCCTGTAACTGACTGAAAGGACAGCAGACTCTAGGGTTGTTTGGCTGCTGTCTATTCTCTCTGACTTGGAGCTTTTGCGTGAATGTAAGTTTGCTATTGCTCACTGGTGTATGTTGTTGCCAGCATCATCACCCGACATTAAATACATATTAGCTCAACAAATAAATTTGATACAAAAGTGGGTCCCCGATGTGTAGAACACCTCTAATTATGTTGTCTGATAAACTCCCAATTTTAAATAGAGGCCCTATTGTTTACTTTGGAGAAATGTTCAATTTACTTTTTAAGTGGATACGGAACTGTCCATTTTCCATGTTGGTTTGGGTTAGAAAATGCACAATTAATATTTGGCACAAGGTAATAAAGATAATGAGTTAGTTTGCTGGAGTACTTGCATTTCTGTGACTTACAATGTTTCCTTTCCAATACTCAAGAAGAGAATTTTTTTTTACAATGTATTTGTGTTGCACAGGCAAAATAATAAAGAATGGGTTCATTTAAAGCTTTTTATTCTTGAAAATAAGTCCAGTCAAAAGTGATGATGAACACCTATTACTTACACCTTCAGTGAAGTTAATTCGCTTTGTGATTATTACTTTTGTGGTTCTTTTTCTCCCTTGAGATTTAGAATCATTGTTTCAGACACTTTTGTCTTTTGTATCATTTTTTTTTTTTTTTTTTTTTTTTTTAAAGTGAAATTTTAGCTTAGTTTTTTTTTTTCACTTCCAATAATACTATTAGTTCTCAAAACGGGGATAGTTG
>JADRCD010224837.1:0-29789 GCA_019843815.1 Montemys delectorum | reverse complement strand
CTGTGAAGTTTTTTCTTTTTGTTTTTTTCATTTTTTGATTTTTTTTTTCCCTTTCCTTGAGATTTAGAATTATTGTTTCAGTCACTTTTGTCTTTTGTTTTTTTTTTTTTTTTTTTTTTTTTTTTGCTAAAGGGAAATATTAGCATAGGTTCTCATTCACACATCCAATAATGCTATTAGTCCACAAAACGGGAAATGTCGCAGGGATCCTGAAACAGATAATCCATTCTCATGTAAAGTCTCTCCGAGCTTCAAACCTTGTTTCAGAAAAGATCCGCCTATGTTCTGTCAGTATTTACTACATGATTTAGTTAGGTCTCTCTGTCAAGATGGTGGGAGCCTCTGGGTTGGGCAAATCAAAACTCAGCAAGACCAAAATAAGATAAGAAAAGTGTCTATTCTGCTGCATGGGTAGAGGAGAAATTATCATCCCTCAGATTCCTCATTGATTTCACTTTTTAGAAATCTATTGTGACAGATCATGTACGTCTTTCCATATCTGATTTATTTTATTTCCCCCAAGCTCCAGTTCCACACATTCACTCAGCTCTAATGCAGTCTCCAAGGAAGCAGCTCACTTCAGCCTCCGCTGAGATCCTATCTGGCCCTGCAGGACCCCTTTCAGTGAAGCAGGAGATAAGCATACTTCATTTTCCCTAGCCAGCTGCCTGCAGACATTTGGATATATTCCATAGTAGGATCTAAAGGAAAACCCAGACTTACCCGCATACTGTATATGTACACTATTTGTTATGCTACTGAAAAGGTAATGATATTCAATACAAATATCAACTTTAATTTTTTTGAAGTTTCTTAAATGTTTAAAAATAATCACTCTATTTTAATCAGATCAATACTTAATCTCCCCCAAATTAATAAAAGTTTATTTCCTTAGCCGTTACATTAAACTATAACAGGTTTTTGTTTTGTTTTCTCTTCTCTCTTTTCTCTCTCTCTCTTTCTTCTCTCTCTTCTCTCTCTCTCTCTCTCTCTCTCTCTCTCTCTCTCTCTCTCTCTCTGTCTCTCTCTTTCCCTGTCTCTTTTATGTGTGTATGTGTGTGTGTGTGTGTGTGTGTGTGTGTGTGTGTGTGTGTGCATATGCCTGTGCATGTGGGTATGTGCATGTATACATGTGTGTGTGGTGTATTGGGGGAAAGCACTTTAACAATTGTTAAGAATAGGCAATGTGTGTCTTTAGATCATATTTTTTACCAAAGAATTCAGTAGAGAATATTGGTCACTAGACCCTAGTAGTTGTAGTTAGGATATACTCTACCTTAGTAATTATTCACATCATGTGAAGAAACCTCACTAAATTTAGCATGATTAGATTTGAACACAACTAAACATTAATATTTCATTTTCAGTCAAGTGAAAGAAAATCTACCTCGGATAATGAAGTTTATCTGTATATTGTACCTCTAGAGAGAAAAAAATATCCTGAAACTATATTGAGAAATACTAAAACTCACAAACTCAGGATACCGATGCTTTAGCAGGAAAACAGAAAGAGCCAATATTTTGGATCTCTTATTAAGCATAGTGTGTTTCCTTGTGGATAACTTTTTGGATTTCTATGGGGTTAAAAACAGCTGTGAGAGGCAAGGAAAGCTGAGCTTTCACTTTTATTTTAGTTTATTTTTTAAAATGGCTACTGTGGTGGCAAAGGGCACCACAGGCTGCTTTATTGTTACACCACCGGTTCTGACACGAGGGTGAGAAACATCATTAGTTTTCTGTTGTAGCTGTTGTTGTTTTTGATGACGTTTCTACAGGGGCCATGCCACGATCAAGCTTTGAGTTCTATGAAGGGAATCCTGAGCTGCCCTGGGACAATCTTGCCAGGTGTAAGGATCATGGCCCTTGATCTTTGTTGTTCTAGCTGCATGGACTTTCCATTCCAGCCTGGGGTTGGGGGGACGTCCTATTACGTGCTGTTTACAATTTTCTTGTATTCGTGGATTTCTTGTATTAAACCAGATACAAGTTGTGACACGATATTAATTCAATCACTAATAACAGACTGAGATCGTGAATCTATGTCAGCAGGTTGGTGTTGATGAAGCCGTAGACACCGCTAGAATATCCTTTTAAATGCTTGCTAAATTTTATTTCTGCGGTGATAGACTGCTGGGTTTATCCCCCACGCCACCTCTACTTTTTTTCTCAATTTAAAAAAAAAAAAAATTGCACAAGCTCTGTAGTCCTGGATTCTCCTCTGTTGCAAGGCTGGCTGGCAACCACTAGAGGGGAGGAGACAGCCGGATTTATTGAAGGTTCCAGCAGAGATGGATGGTGGGGAAGGCGTCAGAGGAGGAGGTGCCAAGCAATTGAAGTAGGTTATAAAGGTTTGCAAAAACAGAGGAAAATCTTTTTAAGATATGCAAAATTTTGCTTCATATAAATGAGAACTGACTGGAAGAGTGGTTAGAAGGTTGCAGGGCGTGTACCTGTAATTCTGTAGTCCTAAGAATTAGTAAGGCGATCCATGAAATCCAAGTTAACACTTATGAAAACAAATGGCTCTTTCCCCAGGACTGTAGCTAATGGTCATGTGCTAGAAAGAACAGCTACTGAGAGAGAACAGGAAAGGAGTCTAAAATGATCTGTCTGTTTTGAGTAAAGTGGAGTCCAGCAGCATACAGCTCATTTCCTAAAGCATGCCAAAACTTAACCCTGTTCACGTCTCTTAACCCCTTACATTCTGGGGTCAAGAGAGAAAACCAAGGAAACATCCCAGGCGTAAAATATTGATACAATATACCCAGAGAGAGGAGATGGGAGGAGGGGGCAGGTGTTTGACCTTCCTGGAATCCTGAACTACAATATCCTACTACATGAACTTAAATCAAAAATTGTACTCTGGGATGAGGGAGGTCAGATATAGCAGTTGAAAATTACCTCTGATGCTTTTGAATCCAGCTTGACCTCTTTGATCTTTAATTTTTGGAAAACTAAAAGAAAAGAAATATACTTAATGTTAGTATTGTTAAAGTACTGCAGTGTGGAGCTGGGGACTGTTCTGTGTGCTCTCCTGAGCATAATTGCACTGAGATCATCCCGTTTCCATTTTGAAAGCCACTGGCAATTACTGGAATACAATGTATCATGAGTTTGCTCACTGGATATAAAACCTATATACTAATTCGCAATAAAATGTAACAGCTGTCAGTGCATTTTCTGCTCTGTTACTTCAATAAATTGGAACTCTGACTAGAAAATGGGAATGTTGCATTTTTACACACTCTGTAATGTGTTTGCTTTTTGCAAATACAATTTATTTTTTTCATGACAAAAATTGTAGTTTGTTATTACTGCTAGTGGATAAATATTCCTATATCAGAATGAATTACATATGGTACCTGTAAAGAAGTAGTAATATTTTCTCTTTTTTATGGTAGCCTGTCTTCAGTAAACAAAATACACTTAACCTACTTCTGTCGCATACTGAGGGATTTTTTTTTGTTTTTGTTTTTTTTTTTTTATTTTTAGTTTTAGTTTTTCCCATCATGATGGCTGTGTGCTGAGAGTAGGAAAAGATGGATGAGCTTTCCTTCTTTCTCTCTTTCTTTCTTTTTTTTTCTTTTTGCCCCGTGATCTCAGGTGCCTGGATTTATCAGTAACATTTATGTCCGACTACTATCACACCCTACAGAGTTTATTTTTGTTTAAGTTTCAAATGTCTTCCCTCTTGCCTTGAATATGTAGATTTCCTTAGGATGCTGAAGTAATGTCTTTGAGTTTTATTTAAAATAAAAATGCATGAACATTTCTGTAATTCTGTTACTTGAGGTCAGACTTTTCACAGATAATTAGCCTTTTACACACTGTGAAATCAACCTGCATTGGTTATTTGGCTCGACTCTTTGCTTCTGTTCTTTATTTCCCAGAAGGTTAACGCGCTGAAAATCTAGCTTCAAGCTCATAGTACTGTCTCTTTGTGTTGCTAATTATCCTGTTGTATAATTATTAATATCAGGAGCAGGAAGAGGAAACATGCACACCAAATAGTCGTGAATGCTGGTGTTCTGGCAGGAAGCAAGCCCTGCATTAATAAAATGTGCCTGTGCCAATATCACAGGAGATGGGAGCGTTCCTTGTTAAGGACCATTTATTAACTGAGATCATCTTTTAGTTCGCCTTGGGGTAATGACTGATGTCAATGGCAAATTTCACAGTTGTCTAGAGAAATGAATTAAATTTGTAATAAAAAGCCCTTCGGCTTGTTGTACATGTTCATTTATTGGCATAGTTGAACTAAGAGAACTGTAAGGCAACTGAGAACGTCGGCTTAATTTTCCTTACATATAATAGTGACCTTTAGCTCCATATTGAAAAAAGTTACCTATTATAGACTGGTAAATTAAATGAGAAGTTCCTTTAATGCAAAATAAACCAGACGGCTAAGCTAAGTTAAATGGCCTCTGAGCTTGTAAGATCCTTGGTAGGAAAATATTCTTTCTTCTTGAATAGGGAGAGGTCTTCTAGTTAAGCCTTCATAAAATAAGTGACGAGATATAAAAGCAGGAGGAGGCCATCATTCAGTGTGAGACGGCGAGGAGGTCTTGTCCTTGGCTACTGCTGTGAGTGTGTGTGTGTGTGGGGGGGGAGGTGTTCACTTTGTGCTCTTAGGCTGAGTTTTAAAAGTGTTATTTAATGCTCTCTTAATTCTAAAAATATAGTGTTTTTAATTTAGCTGGCAAAGCATATTGTGGCTGTAATTATTTATATAACTTTTTGTGTTGTTTTATGCAGTTGGAAAAATTATTTTAGTAAAGTGTATTTCCCAAGAGAGAGGAAAGTGAAATCCTTGTCATTCTTTTCCCCTTCCTTCCTTCCTTCCTTCCTTCCTTCCTTCCTTCCTTTCTCTCCCTCTCTCTCTTTCTTCCTTCCTTCCTTTTACTCTTTCATTTATTCATTTATTTTGTTGTTTTTGTTTATTTTGGAGAGTCTACTTCCAGATTTGCATTCTCAGGCTGACTTGGATGTGCATATTGTCAATTATTGAAAAGCCTAGCAAGATAACCAAGCAAAGTTCCCTTATTTTGTGGGAGAAAGTTCCAGAACATCCAGTCTGCACACACACTCTGGTATCTGTAACCTAGAGAAGTTGAAACAGACAACTCAGCAGCTTATAGTGAGTGAAGATGGAGGGATGGACAGAGAATATTTATGCAGACTGGATTGTTGGATTCTTTCATGCAGGTGAACTTAAATCAAAGGTTTCAGAGGTTTAAAATCATATCTCATTGTCATCATCTTTGAACTAGATGAGTATGACGTACAGCACAACAGGACGCTGTACACAGAGAATATCTGAACTCTGTACCCTATAGCCATGTTCAGTAGGGACTAACAGTGAGTCAAAATTCCCAAGAAAAAAATAATTAGAAAAATAATAAAACATGAATTTCAACTGCCTTCATTTTTAAACACGGATAAGAATTCTGTAAGCTAATGAATGAAGTTTTTCTTCCAAATATCTAGATTTCTGCAAATGGTTTATTTTCTCGATTTCAATTATATTTCCAATTGATTTTGATCATGAGTACTATTTCAACCAAATATTCTTTCTGTGTTTTACCAACCATTGCACCATACAGAAATATGGGAGGGGGGTTGACCCTGAATTATTTTTCTTTCTGGATTATTGGGTGTTCATTCTTCGTGACTCAGGAGGACCTCAGAAATCTGGACATCATTTTTCTCCCTAAGGCGCATGCTCAGAGCATTCTAATAAGGCCAGGAATGGAGTTCGCAGTCCCCTTTTACCCAGGCTCACCTCGGCCCTTTTCAGTATGTAACCTTATTCTCCATGGGATTACTCGGATGAAAACCAATTAGGGAACAGCTCGCAATCTGAATGCATACAGAAGACTGCAGATTGAACATTGCCCATGCCAGCTCCTCAGAGCGTGCAGAATGCCCTGAATGGCATAAATATTAAAGAATTGCCAGGAGATGGACACACAAAAAATTGAGGAAAGATGCCGAATGCCAAATTAGACCTGATAAAACCTATAACTGAAAGGGTAGGCTTCTCTCCGCCCACCTCCCACTCCCTGCCCATTTGTATTCTTTGGGGAGGTATACCACTGGCCTCCTGAAGTGTGTTCTCCCTTGCTAATCCTTCCACAATGGTCCACATGAGTTTCTGAGGGGTCCCTCATGCCCTTCATTCTATGACTGTCAATTTCTGTCTAATAAGCCAGTCTCCCTCCCTGCTTCCTCCAGAGGCCCCCATTCTCAAGCTGGGAGGGGACAGCTGGCTCAAAGGCCATGACAGCTCTAAGAATTACTGAATGGACAAATCAGCATTGAGCCACCACGCTTTTCAGTGTGGGCTTATTGCAATAAATGTGGTGAAGGACAAGTAGGCGAGTGAGATTTATAAAGATCCTCCTTGCCAGACTTTCAGAAAGAAGTTTGGCTACCTTAGAGTCCCAGACAAACTACAAGCAGAGGGACTGATGAATGTTGTAATTATTTGACAGAGTGGGAATGATTAGTATTCAGGCTTTCCTCACAGTAGTTAGAAGGAACAAGCGGGGCGGGGGGGGGGGCGGTGTCTCACTTCTCTCCACATCTCTCTCCAGAGTTATTTCAATGTCGTTTTTCTTTCCCTTCTTTTCTCCTTCTGTCCTTCTTTCCCTTACTCTCTCCTCCTTCCTTCCTCTCCATCCGTCAATTGTGTAAAAGTTATGGCTAGTTTACAAGATTAAAATGTAAAACGTTAAAGTCAGTCCAAAACTACTGGGTTACATATTCAAACCCTTTAAAAATAAATAAATTGTATTTTAATTCCCGACTCTGGTAATTTCATCTACTCTCACTTCTTACTATTTGTCTCATGGAAAGCATCTTCCTTGGATATCACATGGAACCTGCAATCCAACTGTGTCCCTGCTAAAATGGACCCATAGCTCATGGTGTTTGGAGCTCCAGAGTGAAATGGATTTTTGTATAACCAATAAGAATTATTTGCTCAACTCTTTCCACTGGGATTTGTGAGAAGGACAAGAGACTTACCAAGTGAGGAGCAAAAAGAGCTGATGAAAACTCCCAGGAGTTCAGGAAAAAAGAGTAAAATAATTTATAGAATTCCCCCCTTAGTTTCTCTTCATCTCAGAGTCCAAACACAACCAACCCACCAACATTCCACTACCATCTTACGCACAGGCATAAAATAGTGCTTCTTAAACAGCTGCAGTAGTTGCAATCAATATAGTTGCAACTTAGTATTCTGAAAGTGTATACTTTGTGGAGTGCAAACATTGGGATGACCTTAGATTTCATGTGTGTTAGCCCTGAGCTGCCTACCCTGCCCACTCACATATTCCCCTCATGCACTGTGGTAAGAGAAATGAGACTCAACTTGTTTTATAGGAGTGTGTGAAAAGATGCCTAACTGAAAACTAAACCATGTATGTATATTCCCATTTCAGGACAGTGAAGCTCCATGACTAATGGAAGCTTGAAAGGCAACTCAGATACATAGATACAAAATACACATCTCTTCCCTCTTCCTCCCCTTCCTATGTTCCTCACAAGCATCTTCTCATGGCCCTGCCAGAACTCTATGCCCTGTATGTAGACTGCAGAGACCCTATAGTAACTCTGCGAGGCCCAAGGTTATTCATTAAAGATCGATAGTGTTCATTTTATGTACGAATAGGAATAAAATTATTTCTATTATAGAAAGTGGCTTTAAGACTTAAAAAACCTGAGGAAGGGTCAAACAAGAATTGGATACCTAACTATCAACTCTGCTTCTTGTTTCCTATGAATCTTATTTAAGCTTTTAGAGTAAGTGAGGACCAGTGAAAAATTCAGTCAGTATATTAGTTCTGCATCTGGAAAGGAAAAAAAAGTTCATTTCTTCTCCTTAAACATGTAGCATCATCTATTATACCTCCTCGCAACATCTAATGGAAACTGTAAAAGTTATCTAGTTTCTTTACTGAGGCATAGGTTGAACTAAATGTAAGAATACAAAATATGACTCATGGCATTGAACAGTTTGACTATTTAGCATTAAATGGGAATATAAAGTAATATAGAGACAAATTATTATTCGAAATATGTAAGTTCTACAAGAGGCATCAAAATCAATGTCAGGATTCCAATGATGATTAGAAAGTGGGTATCAGTGCTGTGCTTTCTGTTGTAGAAGACTGGACTCTCTTTCATTTGTTTCAAAATTCATTCATGTTAAATCTCCCATACAAACAAAAAAACAGATTACCCTAAAAGGAGCAATAAAACTCTAGACTTGAAATTACAAATACAGAAAAACTGAAAGCAAAATTTATGCTTAAGGTCCACCAACGGCAGAGGCTAAAACAGACGCTAGGGTTGTAACATCAGTGCTGAAATTTGGTAAGCAAAGCAAAAATAAAACACAAATATCAGAGAAACTCAAAAACAAGATAAATCCATGTGTTCACTGTCATACTTTAAATTGATATGCAGAGAAAATTATTGTATCTGCTACTAAGAGAATCATTAATTTCTATATTATGGGTCTATGGACAAAAGTTATGTAACAATTCACAAATTAATAATTCAAACGTTTATGGGCATATGGTTCTGATATGTGGGTACATAAATTACAGGTTATTTACACTCAGGTTACCCTGCAATTAGTCCTTAAAACAATGCAATTATGTAGTATTTTTTAACAAGAATAATTTTTACACAAATTTTGTTCCAAAATATTTGACTCAAAAGCCATATACAGTGTAGTTTAAGAAATAAAAGTGTACATATAAATACTTACACAAACACCCAGAGAGAGAGAGAGAGAGAGAGAGAGAGAGAGAGAGAGAGAGAGAGGGATCTATTGTAAGACTGGAAAGGGAGATTGTAGTTAGTTTCTGTTTACTTTTAACTCCTCTGTCTTTTGCCCATTGTCTAGAGGGGGCACGTTCTATATTCTATATTTAAGAGAAGTAGTTTTGTGGCTTTCCATTGTGGAAGAGATCACTATATGGTGCTTGACAATGCTGTGAGAGTGCTTGTGATCTTCCTGATACAGTCTTTTCTAGAATGCCGTGTTTGTACCTTGGCATTTTGGTAGAGCCTCCTCCCTGTCCTCATGTACTCTACATTAGATGAGGGTCTCTTTCACTTTAGATGTTTCTGGTGATGTCACATCCTTAGTGCGTTTACCTGGGACTTCCATGGAGAGAATGCCCTCTCTACCTCATTAACACAGACTCTAGCTCAGCTGACTTCCTTTCCAATTTGTCTTTTCAATCCCCAATGGGTTTGCCACCTTGAATGTTATCCATCTCCTTCACTGGACTGCAGATTGTCTTGGATTAAGTTGCCTACAAATATGCCCAAAATTGCACATCCAATGACTTTACAAAGACTAGATAGATATACTTTTGAAAAAAAGCTACAGAGAAATAGTTAAGATACATGCTCAGACTTCTTGTCAGAGCTGGAACATGCCATAAAGCTGGCACACATCATGTACCCATCTGCATCTGTGGAGTCAACCAAATGCAGATCACAATATTTCCAAAATTGTCTATACTAATTATGCAAAGAATTGTTTCTTGTCTTTATTGCTTAAACTATATGGATTGACATTTCTTTTGACAACATATAGATTGTAATGTATTTTTCCAATAATGCAGAGACTATTTAAAATATACAGGATATGCATGGGCTCTATATAATATGTAGTTGCTTTATATATGAGACCGGAACTTGGGTTTTTGTACTGATAGGCTGTCCTGTGACCAATCTCATCAGATACCAAGGGGCAACCATGATGTCTTGAGAACTGGAGCAATCCTTACCCTCTGCAAATGGTATAAAATAATATTCTTACTGAGTAGACAATGCTGCTATTTTTAAACTTATTATACTTTACTCTTAAATGTATAGAAATAATTATTGTTATAGAGACAAACAGAATGTCTACTGAAGTTCAAAATGGAGAATTTGAAAGGTTGAAAGCCTCCAAATCTTTAGGAATATTTAAGGTCAGCAGTCCATTATCTGAGAGTGTGGACAGAAAGGGCAAACTTTGCCATCTGCATTTTTCCAATCGTATGCAGATCAAATTGTAAAGATCATTCAGTCATATGGCTGTCCATTTTTTTCCCTCAACTCTGGTAAGAATATGCAGTGATGTGAGGACTGTATTACTCATGTCCATGGTTGAAATACACATCACTGAAGAACAGTGGCTTTGTAAGCCATTATTTACCCTTAGTCACACAGTCACTGAGATCAATGCCATATTCAGTGACCGCCCTTGTAAGACTGCACACTCCCCAGTGAGACTGTGTGCCACAGTAACATACCACCCTGGTTCCCTTGGATAGTTAACTGCCTGTTGTATTGTCATGCTAGGGGATTGTACTGTACATGATATTTTCAGACTGGTATTATTTTGGGGGTTTGATTATATTTAAGATTTATCCATAATTTTTATGGCTTACAGGCTCAAATTTTCCATTCTATGTATGTAACATAATTTGAATGAAAATAATATATAACTTTTGTGTGGACATTCTTGCAAATCCTATGGGTAAATAACTATGAACTCAATTGCTGATCCTATAGGAGAACTGTTTGAGTTTTAAGGAATTGACTAATGTAAGTTCTAATAGCTTTGCTCCTTGCAGCTCCTCAGAGATGGCTGAACAGGTCACCGCCTTGCTGGTATTTTTTGGTTAAAGCATTGGGGTGACTAATAAAATGTTGGTACATCTGCAATTCTGCATGAACGCAGATTCCTTTATATTAGAAATATGTTTTATCAGTTTTTTAACTGATAGAGATTATGGTCATTGAGATTATGGTTTTGAGAATCTTAGTGTCTGCTATTGAAGTTGGGGTATTAATTTTAGTGATGTCATCTTTTTATGGAGTGGATATTTTTTTTTTGAGCTTTAATGTCTCATAGAGCTTTCTTCTTTTTTGTCTCTTGGAAGTTGTATAGTTTTATATTTTATGTGGTAAAAAGGAAATTATATAAAGACCCCACCTTTCACAAAAATCTGTTTCATTTATCTTTCTCATTTAAAAAATGAGTTAGATGTCCAATGGCTTCAAAATTTGGTAAAAAAAAAAAAAAAAAAAAAACAAACAAAATCAGTATTCTTCTTTGTCAAGACTTGTTGATTATGTGTGTGGAAGTCTATTTTGTTAAGTATCAGTTGATTACTTTTGTGCAGGTCTGCTTCTAAGCCCTCTACTCTTTAATCATATCTATAGATTTGCTAATACCCGACTGTCTCAATACTTTATTGGTTCTAAGCCTTAAGTTTTGAGCATAAACTTTATAATCAGTTTGTTGATGCCTGGGGTTGGGTTGGTTCAGGCAACATGCTCTCTTCTGATCAATATTGGCTGGTGAACCTGTACTGACTTTGACTTTCTAAGGTTTTTTTGATTCATCTCTTCCAACCGATTTTGGAAACTATGTTCATATTTATTTTTGTATGTATTTTACTATATTTATATGTAATTATATGTACTTTGTTTTGTGTCCTTGCTGATATTCCGGGGAACAATTATTATTTTTATATTATTATTCTATGCTGCAGCCCTACTAACATATCTTATTAGGTCTTAAAGTATTTTTCTACATTTAAAAAAAAGAAAGATTTTTTTCTTACATGTTTTCTTACATATGTTTTGCCTCCATGTATGATTGTGTATCATGTATGTGACTGGAGCCCAGAAAAAAATCAGAAGAAAGAGATGAATCCTTTGAAATTTTATTTACAGGCAGTTGCTAGAAACTCTGTGGATCATGAGAACCAAAAGGTGCTCTTCAATGCTAAACCATGTCTCTAGACATTCATTTTTAATTTTAAATCTAGTCTTGGGGATTTTTCATGAAGACAGTTAAAGCATTTATGAATAAACACAATGCAATTTATCTATTCTACTCTGCATTTGTCTTCTTTGACTACCTTAGTGAACTATCTAAAATTATAGGTGACTGTTGAATAACAGCAGCAAGAAAATGACATCACTGGCTTCCTTCTGGTCTCAGAAGGAACATGCCCAGTGTCTTGCTGTTATTTTGATATTTGCTGTATGGCTCAGCAAGAGTAATGCTATTTCCCAAGTAAAGAGAGTTCTAATACTCATTGTGGCTAAAATTTTTTCATAGAGGGGTGTGATTTTTCTTCAAACACTTTTTCGCGAGTTACTGTACTCTAAATCTTAGTTTCATTTTTAATTTAAAATTCAGAAACTAGAAAGATTTTTTTTTCAGATGGCAAGGGTACTACCCTACTCTGCAACTATTTCCTAGAAATTAACAGCCATTCACAGATCTATATGAATGGTTTACTCCTTTTGCTTACAAGCCATTTTGGGGGGGGGGGTTGTTTTTAATCTCCTTCTCCACAAAGCAGCTTAAATTATATAACTGTGGAAAGAAAGAGGAATGCACTGGAGTATTAAGAAGAACCTCTCTGCTGTGGGACTGATGGGTCTGTCATCATGACTATTATGACTCATAACATTTCAATCCGTATTAGTAACTTTAGGGTGTGTATGGCACGTTTGGATAATTGTTTAACTGTCACACAGAACTCTACAGCAAAGCCAGGGAGGGTGAAAGAAAGATAGTTAATTAAACACAAAGACATCCCCTCAGGTACAGAACAAGACATGGGTAAATGCCCACAATGAAAGTAGAGTTTACTATGCCCTTATCTGTTTCTCAGTTCGTCCTTGTTGCCACATTCTTGACTCACACCAAAAGCATTTATTTTGACCTCCAATCACAGGAAAGGTGGGAGTTTCTAATTCTATAGCCCTGTTACCCTTCACTACCAAGGAATGTAAAGCATGTCTAGGTTCCTAGCTAACATATAAGACATGATATTGTTGCTCCAAGGTGAGCCAAGGAGAAGAAGGGGATCAAAGCCTGACTCGACATGTATTAAGCACACAGTCAGAAATCACACATATGTAACAAACCTCTAATTCATATAACTTGTTTCCATGTTGTGTTGTATGTACGTGCACTCGTATTTGTTTGTGCATTTTGTGGTTCTGAATGCGCTGTTGAATCACATGCATTCAGGAATAGCCTCGATGACTTAAAATATAACAAGCCAAACAAGGATCTTGGGATTCTCTGGATGATGTTAGATGGGGAATGTGGAGGAAGCTTTTTTTACATTTTCAGAAGCAAGTCACAGTTTGGCAGAGTTCATTATTTTTTTATAACTCTACTAAATTGTAGTTTAGCTTGCTTCTACTTATAGTGGGAGAGGAAGAATGAATTTCTGAAGGGAAAAAGAACTGCCATCTGGGGTTCAGCTATGACCAAGTCAGAGTGTTGCCACCCTGTGTAAGATTCATAAAATCTTTGTAATTGTAGTTGTTGTCCTGAAACAAAGCCTCGAGGGATGCATGTTGTCCATGGACTCTAAATGACGGTACACAAACAGAATGCACAGTGGTCATCAGTGGGAGAGGCTGAAACAAATTCACACATGCCCTTTCTATATAAGTCCATAATTATCTACAGTGATGAAAACCAGATCCACCATCCTTCCTACCATCTAACTCTGTCAGCCATCCCAAAACATTCTGCCGAATCTGCTGAAATTAAGAAAGGAAGAGAAATTAAATTTCTTACCCCACCCTGATCGATTTAGTAATTAGCACCCCAATAAAAAAGAATAAAGGTTATATATCTGGTGTGGAAAACCCTGGCATTGCCTTAGGAAGACAAAAGATTAGTTTGCACACAATGTTCATAAGTGAACAATTTCAAATGATTTACAATTAAATATTGGCTAGCATGTATATATATATATATATATATATATATATATATATATATATATATATGTGGGGGTGGTGTGTGTGTCTGTGTGTGTGTGTGTGTGTGTCTGTGTGTGCATAAACTACTTGTCTATCTGAGAGTTCATTCCACCATTTAGTGGCTGAGCTGGGAAAAATGGACCACCTTACTGGGATTTTAAGTATTCCCTTCCACTTAAACCTTGAGTCCTTACTCCACCTGTATTGTAGGATCACTGGGGATTTTTTTAAGAAAGAATCATAAGATTGCTCAAACCACCTCCTACACACTAATGCATTATTACACATTTTAAAATGTAGAACCTAAGTTTCCTACTATTTCCATTGCTACAAAATTCTCACTCTGTCCTTCATGTCCCACACTCTTTTCTTCACATTCAACAAATTCTGCCCTCTCCTTTATATTTCTTCCTAAATTCTTGCTTGGAGTTGATTTTCATTTGGGGGCTAAATTGAGGTCTGGTTAATCTGTAACCATACTGATTCAGATGGATTTTCTTTGGAGAAGTAGAAACTTTACTTTGTAGCAGGCTCCCTTCCACATGTAAAGAATCATACCCAGGTAGAAATAGGGAGGCCACCTTCCAGGAATAAACAGCCAAATTAAAAAAAAAATGTTCTGTTTTCAACTTTGATAGAGACAAAAAGAAATCTCAAAATGGTCTTTCTTAGGAGATTTATATAGCCTACATGTGAGGGCATGGTGGACTATATTTCTAACATAAGAGGTTAAGGCAGAAAGATGGCTATGAGTTTGAGGACAGCCTAGGGTAGACACTGAGTGCCAGCTAGAGCAATATCAAGATGTCACACAAAGTTTTCTTTCAATAAAACTCAAGTCTTAATCAATGCATCCTAAGCTTTATAAACTGGCTTTATTTTATTCCTTCATACCCAATGGTATCAGAGAATTAAAATGGCAGCAAATATAACCTTATCCTTAAGATAGTTTTAAGGAGCTGTGTCAAGGTGTGTTTGCTCTCACAAGATGCATATTAGCATGAAAAATACAAATTAAATGCCAGGAAGCAGTTCATAATTGTTCTCCAATTAGTTAATGATTTCTAAGACAACGTCCTTAATTTTTTTCTTCTATGAAATTCAGATACGTTAAAAACAACCAAAATCAAATTATTTGCACAAACATTGATGAAGCTAATTCTATTTTGAGCTGACATCCTCCTCAACATTTACATATAATGTCCAGTCAAAGCTACTCTCCAAAATGCAGTATTATGAATGCTGTATGAGGCAGGGTTAGAGCTTGGTGTTCAGCATAGCAGTTAAAAACCATATGGAAACAAAGACAGATTTGCATTTACACCAGATCAGTGCATGCAGTGTCTGTATTTGGTTGTTCCAGCACAGACATGCACACACTCACATAAGCATACCCATACCCCCCTATCCCTGGGATACATGGAGCCTTCTAGTATTAACTATTATTTAATGAACATTTTCTGAATGTGTTGCATATAATTATTGTGGTACTGTTTTTCCCATTTCTGTAAACACCAACAGCATGCTCTGAGCCCTGAGCAATGACCTAACCGTACATAGAGGCATGTAATCTTCAGTCAAGAGGCTGGCAAGCATGCTAAGCCTAGGGAAATGAGACAAAGAAGGGACACTGGGAAGAAATTAGGACCACAGAATGTCATAGAATCTGCTTTAATCGTTTTGAGTTCTTTATTGTGATTCAGCATTAGCTGTAGACAAAAGAAATACATCAGTGGTGGAAATTGAGGACAATGCAGAAATATAAAAAGTGGAAAGGGAGTGCCTTATGCTAGGATTGGAGGAACAATCTGTCTTGCAGCAAGACACATGAGGACAAGTATAAAACCTGAGAGGTGAGGGTAAATGAAGCAAAGGATCCCAAATACTGAAAATGAGTCTGGATTAGTTTAGAACTGGATGAATATAGGTCAGAAGAACCAAAGTTATGGCTAAACAGCAGGGACATTCATGCTGAAGCACTCCCCATGGAGTCAAGGCATTCATATTCAAAGGTGACACACACATAACGTCTTGTGCATTTAAAGACTCATTTTATATGTTCTTACAATCATATGACCTTCTGGAGGAGCCACTTTACCCCAGAGCAGTATTTGTGCTCACTACAGCTGAAACTGTTCAGTAAATACATCCCAGGCAACCAGAGCCCATTTGCCCCAATCCTCAGTCCTCTATATTCATCATAAAATGCCACTGCATGTGGTGATTTCTACCTCTGTTTTGAAGGTCTATGCACTTGCCTTCCCTCTCCTTAAAAGAACAACAACAAAGAAGCAAAAATAAGAACTATCAACAAGAGCCAGGAAGATACAAAAACAAAGAAGCAAAAATAAAAACTATCAACAAGGTGCATGAGGATACAAGGTAACCCATGGTGGGGGGAACTTCTACCTAAGTTGCACCCTGCTATCTATGAAAAGACTTCACTTTCTTGCCAGGTTAAAGCATAGATTCATATTCAAATGTATATTATGAACTCAAAGTGATAGCCCAAACTAGATTGCAACATCACAGGCAAAGTCTACTTCATCCAGACTGTGTTATGGCCACTGTGTTGACTCTGTTGGCATCAGGAGGACAGCTGCTGGCTTATGAGAGGGCACCAAGGGCTCTAGAGTACAGAGCAGTTGGGCAGGCAAGCACAGCAACTCTTGGCTCAGTTCACATGAGGGATGCAAGACTCAGGGCTGTGGAGTGGGGCACTGAAATTGGCTTGGGGTCATTTGGCAAGATAAGTGGGTTCGGCCATTTCTGTTCTTCCAGCCTGGACTCAGCTCCCCCTCCACTGGCTGCTTCCAAGAGTCAGAGCCTAGTGGTCAGCCATGAAGGCTGTTCTCTGCTTCTTTCAGGGTCAAATCTCTGTTTTTAGGTTCAAAAGAATTTGTTTGGATACTCTGTAGATAAAGTAGGGGAAATGTGAAGTATTACAAACACCTTTTCTTTAAAACATAGATACAATTTATTTCTTTAAAATGCTAAGTAGGAGTGTGAGGAGATACAGAAGCATAGTAAAACAGTTACCATTGTGAGAAATATCTCTCATCTCACAGGCTCACCCATCCCCACTTTGGCAGGGGCAGCTGTATAAACCTTTAGAAAAATCCTAAGTATAAGTTGAATGTGGCCCACAGTCCAGCAGATCTTTAGGTTTCTTAATCCTGCCCCTCTGTTATGTCTTATCTTTATACCTATACATTCTCATTTTCTCTTTGCCTCAGTGACCACTGCTTTATTCTCCAGGCAAACGCTTACACATAAATATATTCCTGGATGCTGTATTTCATACACAAGTGAGAGCGCATAGCGCACTTTTTTTCTCTTATTCATTTAAATACTACCATACTCTCCGGGTCTAGTCACATTACAATAAATGGCAGGATTGGGTACTTTTTTGAGGCTGAATAATATTCCATTAATTATCTGGTACTACATATTTTACTCATGTGTCTGCTGAGCAATACTTAGTTGGGTTTCCTCTTTTGGCTATTTCGAAGATTGCTAGATGAACACAGGAGGGCTGATGTCTTTTACCAGGTGGTAATTTTATTCCTGTGTGTGTAAACAACATTGTAGTGTTAACATTGTAAACCTATTTTACATTTTTTTCCAAGGAACTTTCTAGAAATTTTCCATGATTAGTGCATTTTAGATCTCTGTGCCTTCTAAAAATCTTTCTTGAAGACTGGAAAGCTGTAGAAAAATAAAGGCTGTAGTTATCCTCAGATCATCCCTAGCACTGAGCACCCTGAACAGGATAAGTACTTACTGTAAGCTCAAAAAGGCATGCTGAATAATTGACAGCCACTGGGCGTGGCTCTCTGCTCTCCAAATGTCTCCCTGAAACAACTGTGATTGACAGCCACTTCCAGAAATCATGCTGCTTCCTCCAAAGGCAAACTTTAACTTATTTCTTCCTTCAGAATCTATGATAACCCAAAAATGTTCAACAACAATGGTTCCATTCATCACTTCTGATCAAGTGACACTTCTGTAAAAGCAAATGTGAGAGTGAGCTTCCCCCAACCCCCAATCTTATTTTAATGAAAACCTTTGAGGCTCTCTGCAGCAATAAAAAAGGATATTAATTTTACTTATCTAGAATTTAAATAAAATATCTGATTATTGATTTATAAATCTTATTTTTGGGGTAGTCTTTTACAATGAAGGACTTATTCTAGATTTTATGGTACTTTAAAAATTAAAGGAAACAATTTCTTAATGGTCCCCTTTTACTCCTGAGCTTAGAATGACATACCCTTTGCTTTATATCCTTTTTTTCTTTAACTTAAATAAAAATAGATTTAAACTATTTGTCCTTGGGAGCCTCAACAGACTCAGTGTCTTTCTCCTCTTTTTTACATTGTTTTGCTGTTTGTTACTTGAACATTTTGGTCTGTCTTGATGCCTTGATGTTTATACAATTTTAGAAAAAAAGAATAGTTTAAGAATACACATGTCGAGTCCTGTTAATCCAGATCATCCTGAGGAGATGGAAATTCTACCAGTGTCTTACTTAGGGTTTATTTTACAAAATAAGTGGAATTTACTGGTAATCTTCAGAGTGTTTCTCTATACTGTTAATCAGCTAAACGTAACCCTCAATTATAAATGCAAATTTCCAGGGTTAAATTGAGTGTTCAGAGGCTCCAGAGTGGCTGTTATTGGCTGTACATTGCCAAGTCAACACAACGTAAAACAAAGTGTTGGGTCAATATTTATTTTTGAATTGGTGCTCTAGAGAGAGCTAATGTGGGGGGTAATTTGGGTCAATAAAAAAGAAATAAGGGTCTCCCAAAGGCAATAAAAAGAGATTTGTTCTAAATTGTGTATTTTTACATGAATTATCTGGATTATATCAACTGTTTAAGTCTGTGAAGGAATGGGGCTGGAAGTTTATTCAAATGCTGACATTTGCAGAGAAGACTCACATGAGGAGGGTCTAGACATCAGGAAAACATCATAGAAATTTAGATGATGTTTATATCTATTTATTGGTCCTCATTTCCTATGTGGAACTTAATTAATTATACATTTATTATTGAAATGTATATGGAAACACAGGCAGGCTTAAGCCCATTTTGTGTGTGTACATGTGTGTGTATGTGTGTGAGCACATGTGTGTGTGTGTGTGTGTGTGTGTGCATGAATGTGTGTGTGTATGTGTGTGTGTGTTTAAATCAACATTTCCAGAATAAAAGTCATTTGTAAGCTTTACTAGCGGTTCACCACAGTGACAGGCTTCCAAACAAGGAGAAATAATTTATTAGCTCACAGTGTTTTTCTAGCACCCCCACCCCACCCTGAGGTGGTGCATAGGCTGTGCAATGAATAAATTAAGTATATTTTGTGCCTCGTGCTTAGAATAAATCATTACTTTTTTCCAAACCAAAGGTGGGTGGCTATTTGTAAGACTCCTCTGAGTTAGATGGGCTGTGTGATCAGTGAGAAATTCATTTTATATACAAGTTTTTGCAAAATAATCACTTGCAACATATTTCTGATAAAAAAAAATAAAAAACCCCTTTGAACACAAAAAGAACAAGAGATTCAAAGCTTGTAAAATCAAGTTGGTTTACTAAATTTTAATTTGATATGAATAATTTTTTACACTTTGGCACAAAAAAAATATAACAGCACACCAAAACATTCCTTTAGTTATACTTACAAATACAGTTTTGTTATACTTACAAATACAGTTACTGAAAACCATTAGTTAAATACAGAATTACCTTTACAAATGTAACTGTGCAAGTACTGAATGTATTTTTGAAAAAAACAGAGTACTGGTTTTGTATCCCCATGGAAACCAGCTACTATTATAGAATATATTTTAATGTGGAGCCATGGAGTAGTTGTTTCAGGTAAGAGTATATTAAAACCATTGTGTTTGTTTATAATTCATTTTATAGTTACTTTATGTCTTTCTAAGTATAAAGAGATGATATTTTTCTTCTTAACAGAGATTTTAGGATATGTGAGCATCAGAGACTTCTGTCCTGGCCAAGATTACATAATATTTCAAGTCAGAGTGGCCAATGAGAGCGATTCCTAGCCCTTGTCAGTAGATACCTGCAAAACTCAGGTCCTTCCTTTCATCAACTCTAAAACAAGTGGAATGATTCTCCCCACAATTAACTAACACGAACTTTTGCCAAAGCATGAAAACATAACTAAGCTTTTAAACTGATTTGAAATCAACTTTAAATGTTATGATGGTAAGATAAATTGTATGGGATGTCACCACTAAAAAAGAATATGGATGATCAATTTGAAAATGTGTAGATATGCAACTGTGACATATTTTACCTAGAATGTCTGTTTGCAACAGAGAAGAACAGCGCAATATTTTTTTTCTAAATTTTCACAGATTTGATGAAGCAAATTTAGAAAGCATTAGACAAAATTTTAATCGTGTATCTAAGACTTGAGGGATTATGACATCTTGCAGAATATATTTTCTACAAAGTTAAAAGTCTGGTGAAATGATTTCTGTATTAAAAGATGACCATCTCTTGGAAACATTAGGCAATCATTAATTAAGATATTCAACACTAATTCCTAGTATTTAAAATGTTTATATTTATTTTCTATAAGAATAATTTTATCAACATTAATGAATTCACTTGCTTGGGCATCTATATTAGTTGATTATAACTATAATGAGGTACCTGACATGGGCTGGTTTATTGTAGCTCATGGGTTTGGAGGCTCAGCATTTATTCTAATAAGATATTGATTTGTCTTCTGGTAAAGACAGTGGAAGGCAGCATACCACAAGGAGATCTCATGTGTGTGGAAACATGTATATCAATGAAAAGGAAATCTGAGGGAGATGAGGATCTCCACACTTCCTAAGTGACTGTTCTGATGCATTTTGTACTTTCTATCAGAGCCACCAGCAAAGTTTCTGCCACCTCCCAACTGCACAAAAGTGGGGATTAAGCCCAAATCCCAATGGGTGACTGGAGGGCAGAAACCAAGTTCAAACATTTCTCCCACAATTATTCTGTGCTCTACTGCCTGGTTTTGTGTGTCCACTTGTCACAAGCTGGAGTTATCACAGAGAAAGGAGAGTCTGTTCAGGAAATACCTCCATGAGATGCAGCTGTAAGGCATTTTCTCAATTAGTGATCAAGGGCTGGCAGGAGGGCCCATTGTGGATGGTGCCATCCCTGGGCAGGTTGTCCTGGGTTCTATAAGAAAGAAGCTGAGCAAGCCAGGGGAAGCAATCCAATAAGCAGCATTCCTCCATGTCCTCTGCATCAACTCCTGCCTCCAGGTTACTGCCTTGTATGAAGTCCAGTCCTGACTTCCTTTAGTGATGAACAGCCATGTGGAAGTGTAAGTTGAATAAACCCTTTTCTCTCCAACTTGCTTCTTGGTGTTTGTGCAGGGATAGAAACGCTGACTAAGACATATGGATGCTCAAGTACCTACATGCCTACTGCTGGCCAGGCTGTAGAGCCAGAACAGTGAATGCATGCACAGTGCCTATATCCTTGTGGAAATTCAGGCCAATGTTGGTTAGAATGATATTCTCCATGGGATGCAGTGCACACCCCTCAACCCCAGAACTCCAGAAATGAAAACCAGAAGTTCATGTCATAGAGCTAGATTGGGAAATGTAGGAGACCCTGCCTCAAACATAAACGATGTATATCAGAGAGAGTGGAGTGGATAGGAGGTGAAAGTAGCCAGTATGCAAAATGTTCAAAGGTAAAATCACAAAAATTAATATAAATTTAAAGTAAAAAATGTGAATGAACAAACAAACCCCAGTGATTAAAGTTTTGGAGCCATGTAAATTTGTAGACTGAATATGATTCAGAATATTAATTCATTTTTAGATGTTCTTCTAACATATGTGAACAGTGTAATCTTGGTAAGTACAGTGTGCAGTGTCATTAGGTGCAATGTCCAGTGTCTTTATATGCAGTATGTAGTGTCTTTGAATGCAGTATCTTTGAGTTCAGTGAGCTGTGTCTTTTAGTGTACTGTGCAGCGCCTTTAAGAACAAGTGTCACTGCCCTCTATAATGAAGACAACTTAAACATGGTGGAAAATCTTTTTTAGTTCAGTTTGTGTGTATTTTATTGAGAAAATTTGAATCTATGTGCATAACAAATATTGTTCTCTAGCTTTATTTTTCTTATTGTGTCTGTGTGGGGTTTTAGTTACACGGTAATGGTGATTTTGTAAAGGGAATTATGGAAAGTTCCTTCAGTTTGTGTGTGTGTGTGTGTGTGTGTGTGTGTGTGTGTGTGTGTGTGTGTGAGAGAGAGAGAGAGAGAGAGAGAGAGAGAGAGAGAGCAACAGAGAGGTGGGGTTGTCTGGATGGGTAGAAGTGTAGGGGAGAATATTGGAAGTATTAGTAGAAGGGATAGCATGATGATCTTTATATTTTTCTCAAATAATCATTATCAAACAAAGGGCTAGTTGGTCTGTAGAGCTTTGTCCATAGTTACTTCGTGCATTCTTTTTTCTCTTCATTTTATACATTTATTCCCCTTTTACTAGCATGAACTAGCATGTATAAACAGGTTCTAGCATTTATAAACAGGTACTAGCATGTATAAGCATGTGTAAGCATGTACTAGTATATACCAGCATAATGGGTTTCACTATGGCATCTTCAAACAGGAATATAGGGAAAAAATCTTTAGTTAAATGAAATCTCTGGCAACAACAAAACAAGAAATTACTTCAGTACTAAAAACATTAGCACCGTTTTGTCAATAGTGCTTAAACTATTTCACAGAGATTTTGTAGAAAACTATAATGTTTCTTTTAAAGTACTTTGAAATAACTACTTCAAGATAACTATGGAACACAAATACATGTTGGTATGAATGCTTAATAAATAGGAAAGATTTAGATATACTCTTTCCCTGTATAAGTTTTCACTATAATAATCATCAATCCTGATAATACTTCAGTAGGTGTGAAGAGGCAATTTCCGGATGAGATTGTGATTTTTAAGCTCTGAGTTGACCCTCTGCCCATTCATAGTTTTCTGGCAATTCACTGGCTTTGGTAGACATGGATGTGTGCCAAGCACGTAGAATGGAAACAGAAAAGAGTCTGGTGGGTTGGGACGAGCCTGTCTGTGGTCTATTTCAACCACATCAGTGCCTGCTTACTCTCTACACTCTAAACAAGAGAAATTTCCATGTGGCAGTTTAAAAAGAGAATCTAGAGTTTTGTGCGTTTGATTTTGGTGTTCTTTGTTTCTTTTTTGTCCTCTTTGGAAGAAAAAATATGCTGTGCAGTTAATAAATATTTATACCTTGCCATCAATAATGCAACACATCTTAGATGAAGACAGACCCACAAGAATGTACACATAATTCACCAATCCACATTTCCTTTCTCCTCAGTTTTTTCCTGGGGACACCCAGATCAGATGTGTTGAGTTGGAATTCTTAAGAACCACACTCCTTACTATTGACCATGTGAAAACAGTCTACTTTCCTGGCATACATTCTCCTCCACATTCATTCTATCTGGTGACCCTGCAGGTAGCTCTGCCCCTCATCCAGACCTCATATTCCCTAATTTCCTGGTTGAGTACATTACTGTGTCTCAGATTAGAAATGTCCTCCATAAACTCAAGTGTCTGAACACTTGGTCCCAATTGGTGGTGCTATTAGGGGACATGGTGGGGAGTTTCTGGAGGAAGCATGCCACTGGGGGTCATCCTTTAAGGGCCTATAACTTTACCCCATGAAGTCCAATTTGATTGTTTTCACATTGTGTTTACTGTTAATAACATAATTGCTCCTGGGCCTCCCACCATTCTGGAACTGTTGATCTTAAACAGTCTCTTGTTTCCTTGTCTTCATAAGTTACTTTTGGTTATAGTGTTTGATCACAGAAGCTGAAAGATGACTAACAGGCAATTTTTACCAAAGGAATATATACTTGGCCCTCTTCTTTCTAATATCAGGAGCCTTGCTGGCTAACATCCCAGAAGTGCTAGTGGGACATATTATATTCAGACATTGGTGAGAGCATACTCCACACAGAGTCAGTAAAATTTATGACGTAGATACACATTGATTTAAAAACTTTTTTTTTTCAAGAAGGCACTTCACATTGGTAGCATACACTTCAAAACTTCACATCCTTCCTACTTTTATTTCTGTTGCTGTGATAAAATATTCTGACAAAAGGAACTTAGAAGAGACAGGGTTTGTTTTAGCTCATAGTTCTAGGATGGAGTTCATCACCCCTGAGAAACCAAGACAGCAACCTGAGACATTTTGTCACATATATAGCCAAGCATTGAGAGAGAGAAAGAGGAGGAGGGAGGAGGAGAGAGGAGGAGAGAGAGAGAGAATATAAACATGCATACTCATTGTGCAGCTCATTTTCTCTACTCTTTAGGACTCAAATTTAGGGCATGACACTTCCCAGGATGGGTGGAACTTCCCACCTCAGTGAACATAATCAAGACAGTTGTTTTATTGTTATGCCCACCTAATGTATACAACTCCTCTTGGAAACTTTATCCCCAGGTGATTGTATATTGTGTCAGTTTGACAACTGAAGTTAACCATCACAGCATCCAGTTGGCAATAGCTATTCATTCTAACCTAAGATTCTCCATTCTACACTGTATACTTCAATGTTTAATAATGCCTCATCTGTCAAAGAGAGAAAGGCTTTCTAGAAGTCCGCCACTGTTAGCAGAATGTCTACTCAGTTCTATGTCCCTGGCAGTATGCTCACCGTGAGAATGCTATAAAAAAATAGTGGGATGTGTATAAAAATGGGGAAAAAGAAATAAATAAATCAAGGACCCGTAGGGTGGTTCTGTGGGTAAGGACTCTTTTGCCAAGCCTGGCAACTTGAGTTCCATTTCTAGAACCCACATAAGATAGAAGAAGAGAACTGACTCCCCCAAGTTTCCCTCTGACTGTCACACACATGTTGTAGTAAGTGTGCAAATGTATGTATGTGTGTAATAAATAAATAATATAATTTTTAAATTTTTTGAAAAAACATAAAAGAAATGAAAAATAAGACTGAACCAACACTGTCTAGACGAGTCCTTTTGGTGATTTTTATCAGACATGGAGACCTGCAGCCTACCTGGCTGCTGAAAGTCACAGTCCTTCTGACATTTGAATCTACCTACAGAAAGGTCAGGTGAAAGATCTTGAAGAAGGACATCCTGATGAGAAAAGAACACAGACTATTGCCTGCACTTGGCAATAGAAGGGAAGCAGAGAAAGCTGGTGTTCACTGATCTCTCCAAGGCTCTCTTTCAGAGTCAGGGGAAGACAGGCTGTAAGAATATCTTCTGAGACTCCTGTATTTCATCTTTCATATGGAAGCCCTCAAATCATTGAAAATAATAGGTTCCTCTTGATTATATGTAATTTAAATATCTCATTAAACACTAGAATTCAATATTATGACTGCTCCTTTCTGTGTAAAGGACAGTTTTTCTTCTTTTTATTTTTTAATTTTTTTCCCTGTTGCTAGCCTATATGTAATTTTCAGTGATTTTTTTGGTTTAAGGGGAAAGTTGTAAAGTTTTACTACCAGAAAAAAAATGATACAAAAAAAGAAGCAGGAAGACTGCAAAGCTTTCAACCAGAACCCATAGACATGCTAGGAGGTGTCAGTAACCTTAATGCTAAATAAAAGATCAGAACCTTCATGAAACACTGGTGAGTCTTAGAAGACACCTGCTCGGTCTTCACAGGTCTCAGTCCTGAACACCTCACCTCACTCATGGCTGTGGGGATCTGGATCTGTGGGGATCCTTGGTTCTGACAAGAAAGATCCCTGGAGCAGCTGGACAAAAATCCCAGCTGCAGGGAAGAAGATATTCTAACGGGTATAAGGAACCAACTTCTTAGAAAGAGTGGAAGTACACATTAATATTCTCTAACATGTGATTTAGCCCACAGGGCTAATTAAGGCTTCAGTCTTTAGTAGCCATGTCCATTTGCTCCGAGAAGTAAAAGCAACAGACCTCTTTGGAGTAAAGGTTAGCTTGCTTTCCCATACACTTGGCCCCGGATTTGCAATGAAGAACTTTACCTCAACTTTTCTCATATCTATTCTTCATCTTAATTTTATGTATGCCAGTGTTTTGCCTGCATGTTTGTGTGTGCACAGTATGCATGCCTTTGGACCACAGAGGCCAGAGGAGGGTATCATATTCCCTACAACTGGAAAAAACAAATGGTTGTTTGTGAGGGCTGAGACATAAAGCTGGGTCCTCTGAAAGAATAGCAAGGGATCTTAACAGCTGATCCATCTTGACGTTGCCTTATTTTTAAACTGTATTTTCATTTTACCCATAATGTTGTCTCTTAAAAAAACATTTTTATATTAATCCAGATTATTGCATTTGTACATACATAAGCTGTTTTGAAGTGTACATACCTAATGAGTAGTTGAATTTTGCTAATTAAGAAAGATCTGGCCTTGCTTATATACTGTACCCCTAGTAAGAAACTCTTCTTATTTTTCAAGACATAATATGTTATCATTGACAATGTCATCATGCTGAACAATAGCTCTCCTGAACACATTCTTTTAACACTGAAATTACATCCTATGAGCAGTATCACACATCTCCCCAGACAACTATCACTCTCTTATCCAGTCCAGGCTGCACTAATCACCACTACACTTAGAGTAACTGTGTGCAGGTGAAGTCCATTGTAATCTATATTGTCTTTTCTCTGTCCTCTTAGTAGGTCATTAGAACTTAAGTTGAATCTATATATATAGCCTAATACTTGTGAATATGCCTTTTGTGAACATGGACTATCCCTTCAACATACTGTTCAGTCTGAGGAGTGTTATACCCATTATAGAGAATTATGGGTTATAGGACAATTTTATTTACCAAGTTCTAAGAATCCTCCCTGTGATTTTCCACAGTGGCTGTACTTCCCACCCAACAGTGAAGTAGTGGTTCCCTTCTACATTCTCACACAGGCTTATCTATCATCTATTATCTATTATCTATGATAGATAAGTAGATTATAAATGAACAAACATATAACCCAACAGGCAACACTGCTTGCTGCTCAATATTTTAAAAACAAAAATAAAGTAAAACAGAAAATAAACATAGTATTATCACTCAGAGATGACCTTTGAAATGATCATCTGTTTATTTCTATTCATCCCTCATCACTCTGGATTATAGAGAAAGGGAGGAGGAGGGAGAGAGAAATAAAGAAGAGAAGAAGAACAACAGTTATATATCTTGGCATCCATCTTCAAACGTATGCTGTAGTGACAGCATTGTCTTTGTTCATATTGAGCCCTAGTGCATATAAGCCATTACCTATTTATAATAACTGTGAATATTATGAGAACTACTGTTTCAAGATGTAGTTCTTTTGTTATATTTTAGCTTCTTTTCCTAGAATCTTCCTTAATCTCAAATTTAGACTAGTGCAAATACATGCATGTAAGCCATAATTATGCTGTTAATGACAATATTGATCAAAGGTTAGTCAATAGAAAAATATAGAATAAAACAAATAGAAACAGAGTCCTGAGTTCTTGTTCTTATCCACAACATATATATATATATATATATATATATATATATATATATATATATATATATATATGTTACCTTTTTATTCTGTGGTTGATATTTACCTGTCCTGTCTAAAAGAGAAGTTAGAGTCATTGTTTTTCCTAAATGCCCAACTAAAATTAAGTTATACTGCACCAATAGTATTCTCTTCATCTACCACTCATTAAACATATCAAAAATGGAAATGAGTTGAGTTTGGCATAACTCATAATGTCATTTGGGAAGAAGACAGAGGAGCTGCGCCAACATTAATGTGCACTGTGTGAATAATTTACTTTAATTTCAATTACAGCGCCGGGATGAGATGTAGGAAGCCTTCCCCGTAGCTGCTCTGAGCTCTGGGATTTAACTTGGTTAGCACAACAATTTAGATGGCTCAGGGACCTAAATTTGAAGCCAAGATGCTATGGGTAAGGATGCAAAATAAATAGTGGTCCACAGTGTCTGTAGTTTGCACAATAGGAGAAGAATAGAATTAAAAGTAAATGGGCAAGAAGCAGGCCAGTTTCTAGTGTGGAAGGCTGAACATAAGCAACATTTCTAAAGCACACTGGGAGAGTGAAAACACACTCCCCACTTGTGTGCAGATAACTCCAAGGGTCAAGAACACCACCGAAGGCTAAGTAAAAATGAGCCCCTAAACGAAGATATACACATAAGAAATGAGTTGAGCAGAGAATCCTTTATATTTCATCAAATTATCTATTATTGGTGCATATTAATTGCACAAAGTAATAAGTTTTGTCCTGACCTTTTTATACAAGTATAACATATATGCTGCTCACATTTACACAACTTTCCCATAAATCCTTCTCCATATTTTTTATGAATTAAAAAACCTACATATTAAATCTGACTCCCCAAATACATGATTATTTGTCTTTCTGGGTCTGGCTTATTTGACTTAACATGATGATCTCCAGCTCCATCAATTTCCCCACAAATGACTTAATTACATTCCATATGCCTGAGTAAATTCCATTGTGCATTATGCATCTCATTCTTCAGGAGATGGACATCCACTCTGATTTCATAGCTAAGTTATTGTGAATTTTTCTTCTCTATTTCAATGACTAGCTGCTTATCTAAGTTTGTGAAATTGCTTGCTACTTTTAAATAGTGTCTCTTAGAAATACCTGCTATATTCTGAGATAAGGTAACCTACTGTATTCTCTTTCCAATTCACAAAATGTAACTATTCATTCTTGAGTGTTCTACAGCAAGTTCTTTTTTTTTTTTTTGTCAGAAGTCGGTACACAGTAGAATTTTGTTTTAGTCACAGACTCTGCTAGTAAAGGCTCCTTCTACTTGGTACTGTGAGCCTCTGCAATCTTATCATCTATCCTACTCATTCAATTTAAACCACTTGTGGTGGTCAGTGTTATGTGCCAACTTGTTTGGGGTAAGAGATTCACAAATAGCTCATGCCATATTATTTCTAATTGTGCCCTTCAGAGACTTCTCAGAAGACAACCAAATCATTACTTGAAGAAGGAAGATCCTACCCATATGGGTATCTAGTGAAACACAGACAGAATGACAAGAGGGAAGAAAGATAAACTTTCTTTCTGGATCCAGGACATCTGTCTTCTCCTTATGGATGCTTGTTTCTCTAGCCTTAGGCTCCAGGATGTACGTAAGTACCTTCCAGATTCTGTGTCCTTTGTCATTAGTTGGGATGTACAACTTCAGCTTCCCTAATCCTCTGGACTTTTGATCTTGAGGAAATTACATCAGTGCTTTCTGCTGGAAGACTCCAGAACTTGTCCTCTATACTTACATAATCTAATGCCTATAAAGAGTTCTCATTAGCATATTTATTAATATCTTTTTCTGTGTTTCTTTGGAGAACCCTGAGTAAACAGTACCTTTAAATTTGTAATGTTCTATTGGCAGTTTTATTCCTCCTTGTGGTGGTACCTTACATATGAACATGTGACCATGGACACTATTATAGGGGTTACATTCATTTTCAAAGACTGCAGAAATTAAATATTGTTTCATTTGCCAAAGTTAATGAAACACATAGATAATCACTTAAGGATTTATTTCTGGAGAAGATTGAGTCATCCTCTCTCAGTAATCATTAACTGTGTATAGCTCTTTTTCTAGGCATTTGTTGGGGACAGTAAGATACAATTCTCCCCTCTATGTTGGCACATAAGCTGGTATAATCACTGTGCAGGTTTGTTTAAATAACTATAATGCTGATGTTTCATGGATGTAGCATCCCTTTTCTACAAAGAAGACACTATTTCTAGAACAGTTGCTCTGGTCCTGTTGCTCTTACAATCTTTTTGCTCCCAGTTCACAGATACTTACTGAGCCATAGGTATAGTGATTTTGTTGTGGATATATCTATTGAGGCCATGCT
>JADRCD010224836.1:0-16939 GCA_019843815.1 Montemys delectorum | reverse complement strand
CTGTCACAAACAAGCTGAAAGTATATATAGATTGTTTGTGACAGTGTCTTGCTGTGTACAACATAAGGGTCTTGAAATCTTGCTTCTCCTATCTCAGCCTCTCTATTAGTAGTATTGTTTATTTCGTGTTTTTACACTATACTATGGTTTTCAGAACACCTTATATATTTCAAAAGTATTTATATACCCAAGGGAATATAACTTGGGAGGTGGCTTGTAAGAAAGAGAACAACAAAGAGTGAGACAGAATGCTTTGCTTGATATTTGTAGCTCTTTTTTTTTTTTTTTTTTTTTTTAAGATTTATTTATTTATTATTATATGTAAGTACACTGTAGCTGTTTTCAGACGCACCAGAAGAGGGTGTCAGACCTGAGTACAGATGGTTGTGAGCCACCATGTGGTTGCTGGGATTTGAACTCAGGACCTTCAGTAAAGCAATCAGTGCTCTTACCCACTGAGCCATCTCACCAGCCCTATTTGTAGCTCTTGTATCAAGTTTGAAGAAGAGGACTTTATAAATTACTCTTTCTCTAAGATGAATACTTTTCCAAATTATCATAGCCAATGAATCAGATTCTTACCCACACCTAATGTCTGTGCCACCCTCCAAGTAGAACCATTGTTCATTGAAATAGTTGGTGAATGACTTTATTGGATAGACTATCTTAATACACACACCATTTCTTAAATGAATGTAACTTGTTTTCTGTGGGCTGAGAATAAAGTCACTCACTCAAGTCCAATAGTTTCGATCATAGCAGGAAGTCTGTATCCAAAAATCGTGCGTACAATTCATTCCTTGGTGCAACAGAACTGTCAACTCTCAGCTTAGCTATGATGGAGGTAAAATCCTTCGGTTATTTGAGAGTCATTGAAGTAGAGCCTTATTACAATGAAATCCAATGTCTAAAAATTGTTCTTATTTTGTGCTTGTACCACAGTAAGAGCCAAGATTTTAAACTCTACTAAATACAAAACAAACAATCAATCAAAAAGACTTTATAAATTTATGTTTATTTAATAAAATACTAGTAGTTATGTATTATTTTGAAATATACTGTTAATATGTTTGGAGTTATTTAAAATTTTTACTGAGAAAAACGTATGTATTTTCAGTATTGCTGTAGACAAGCATCTACATAACACTGTTAAACTGATTGTTGTTTTATATCAAACAACTTTTATAATACTCATTTTTATTGTTATAATATTTTATAAATTTTAAAGAATATGACAAAAAAGATATTGTAGGTATTGAAGAGGGAGTCTCTGGGAACAGTTGGGGTACAAAAGGGAAACAAGAATGTGATTTAATTATTCTATTTACTTAAAATATGTTTTTATATGTTAACAATTTCAGACAAATTGAAATCATGTAACTTTTCTCATCATAATGCAATAAACGTTAAAAAAAAGCGAAATTGAAAAAAAATATTTTATCGAAAAACCAAAAAAAAATTAAAATTAAATACAGTAGCAAACCTCATATAGTCTTTAATCAACAATGTGCATGAATTAATGATGGACTGGAAGTTTTCACAAAGAATAATATTAGTCACGAAACAATTCAGTTGAGCCGGCTATACTTAATCTAACATTGTAAAGAGATATGTTTATTTGAGAAACAGAAGTCTAGTCACAATTAATGACCTGGCAGAAGCACCCAGCAAAGCATGGATCCTTGAATTGCACGTTGCAAAGCAATTTTGATACATCTCATCCATCTGACGTTAGCTTCAGGAGGTGGGGGAGGAGGAATGAGGTAAAGAAAGATTTTTTTTAACTACAAATAATGTTATCCTATCCATATAGTTACAGACTTCTTTCTCTCAGTAGCAAATCATAACCTAAGAGTAAATATGTATGTGTGATATTTAAGAATTTTTCAGAGCAGTGTTAGGCTGTTGTTGTTGTAATGCCATGGTAACCTGTGGCACGTCTAATCCACGGTCAGACCTTGACCTCTTCAGTACCCTTCGGCCTAACAGAATTTCTATGCATCTGAGAAATAGCAGTGATTTTTAGTTTCTTTTTCTTTTCTTCTATGCATATCCTCTCTGACTAACACCACACTTTTTTTTTTTTTAATTAAAAATTGCTTTTCGAAAAAGCCAGCTGGATGTTTTGATGGACAGATATTCAGTGCTTTAATGAAAGGCTTTCATTTCATAAGCGAGATCCCAATTTAACTTCAGAATTAAACATTAGATAACTGCGGAACAGATTCTTTGTACACACAGGTTTGCACATGGATAAAGCGACAATGGATTCCTGCTTTTCTAAACGGCTGGTGAGTTTATAAGTGAACATCACTGCAAAACATAATCCAACATTAGACACACTGTGAAGCACAGACAACCTGGAATTGAGAAAAGAGTATGTCTTAACTTCTCTGAGTATCATTCTGAGTCCTCAAGTCACACTTTTGGATGCTAGAGCAAGGGCAGCAGGTTGAAAGGGTCAAAGACCTGAAACAACACTAAATACCTCCAGCATAGCTGATAGCATCTATATGGCTACATGGCACAGTGGCTGAATTCGGGCGGCCATCAACGCACTGGCTCTCAGGTCTTGATTGCTGATGTCTTGGTTATGAGTGCTGTAAAAACCCACTAAGCAAAATCCTTGAAAATTCTAATAAAATATCACATTTTAAAAGATTAATTTTTATTTGGTTGTGTGTGTGCATGCATGTGTGTGTGTGTGTGTGTGTGTGTGTGTGTGTGTGTATGCAAGCCCATGTATGTGTGTGTGTCTGTGATATGCATGTGCATGTGACTACAAACGCTTAGGCCAGAGGTCTTGGATTCTCCTGGAGCTGGAGGATGTAATAGTGAGTGAAGAGAATTACACTTGTGTCTTCTGCAAGAGCAGCATGTTCTCTCAGCTTCTGAGCCACCTCTCCAGCCATCATAATGCATTAAAAAAAAAATGTACTTTATTTATTTGTAATTATATGTGTCTTTGTGGGTCGTCATATGAATGCAGGTGCCAGATCAGAGGCATTCCCCTAGAACTAGAGTTACAGCAAGTTGTGATTTGCCCACCTTGGGTCTGGTAAACAAACTCAGGTCCTATTCAAGAGCAGTATGAACCCTTAAACATCGAGCGATCTCTCCATACCCCATAATGCATGTTTTTGGTTGGTTTTTTTTTTTTTTTTTTTTTTGATCAGCCATCCATGCCTCCTTTAGGATTTCCCACTGGACCTGTTTAGATCTGTTGTATACCTGACAGATACCTTACCTGTGTGAACTTCAAGGATTAGGTGGTAATAGACAGATACCAATTCTATCAAATTCAGGGAAAAGATGGATTAAATTGGCTTTTGTAATTGAAGAAAGAGTTGGATAGCCAAGTTATGAAGTTAGGAAAAGATACACCCTAGTCACAGGAAACCTGAAAATACAGAGAAAGGGCAATATGAGTTATATGGGCAAAATGAGAATTTTCTACAAGAGGAGTGTGAGGCAGACCATTTACAGATATCCGCTACATTGAAAAACAAAGCATCATTTATCACCATCCAGAAAGACCTTGTGGCATTGTAGGTGGGAAAGTCTGGGGTGCAAGAACCATAGTAAGTAATAAATAGTAATAAATAAATGATTATTCCAGTATCAATTGAGCTGAAAGAGGATATTTCATTGATTTCTAGCCTGTGTTGCCACAGCACTGAGTTTTTTTTTTATTTTAAAATCTGCCATTTAATTGAATTCTACTGTCCAAAATTTGTGTTCTAAGTAAAACAAAACAAAAAACAACAAAAAAACCCCATAGATTTTATCTTATCTTTTATATTTTGTTTTATGAATAATTGTTTCATAATATGTCAATGTTAATGTAGCCTTTTGTAAAGCAAATTTTTATTATGTAAATACACTTAATTTTTAAAAAGTAATCAAATACTTTTGTTTATCAGTGTTCTAGAGAAAAGCAGCATGGAAATTGTAGTTTGATACCAACGGATCAGTTTCAATTCCTTTGATCTGCTTAGGTTTCAGAGATGGATCTTAAAATAGTACTTACATCATGCTAAGATTACAACTTGTTATTGCTGCCTGTACCACCAACTGCCTACCGCTATTCAGGGAAGGCCACATGCCACTGTGACCAAGCCATATTATCTCTGTCATTAATGTAATATACATACATAAATAAAATATCCTGATGGCATTTCACGTAATCACATATACTACTTTTGAGACTATAACTGCTGCCCTAAGTTTTTCTTCTTTTCTCGTCCTGACATCTTATGTTGATATGACAGAGAGTGCCAAGGGAGAACTACCTCATCCAGTGGTTATAACAGACAAAGTTAAGGATTACTAAGTTTAGAAAATACATGATTATCTTTTATCAGTAAAAAATGGGGTTGATAGTACAAACTCGGAGTCTGACTTTATTTATTGGATCACACAAGTGGCATGTCACATGTACCCATGAATAGTAATAATATAGTAAAATGCTTCAGTGTAATTGTACTTTGGTAGATTACTCTGCTGTGACAAAGAGCTGCACACACTCACACACACACACACACACACACACACACACACAATTTAATTCTTGCATTTAAGATTTCAAATGAGAAACTGTCAAAGAACTAAGTATAATTTGAATCTGAAATATGCATGCAAAACTAAGATGATGAGTAGATGATAAGATACATTTTAAAATATTTTATTTTTATATGTATAGGTATTTTACACACATGGAAGTCTTTATGCCACATACATGCCTGGTACCCACTGAGGTCAGAGGAGGGTGTTGGATCCCCTGGAACTAGAGTCACTAGAGTCCATGATAGTTGTGAACTATCATGTGGGTTCTGGGAATTGAACCCAAGTCCTGTGTAAGAACAAATGTCCTTAACTATTGAGCCATCTCTCCAGCCTGATGAGAAATATCTTAAAAGTGTGCCTTAACTTGTACTATTCTTCTCACTGAAGAATCTTTGCCAAATACCAAAATATTAAAACTTAAATTAAAAATTAAGGGAATTACATCAAAAGATGTGCTTTCCAGAAGTAAACATGTGAATATAGAGTTCAGTAAATTGTACAGAGGGGAACATAATGGTGTTGGGACACCGACTTGAGACAGCACCATTGAGGGCAACCTCACACCCAGACTGAGGCAGGTATGGTCCTCCACAGTCCCAAGGTGCAGCTGAACCATGGTGGAGATGAGTCAGTAGAATATTTTGCCATTCATTACGCAAAGTCAAGGCTAGTCTTAAATGCATCTATCATTCAGAAGCAGTGGCATACACATGGGCGTCTGGGCCAATTCATTGTCTGTTGAAGCATTCAGACAGAATGTGGGTAGAGAGGAGTGACAGTCTCACCACATGAATATACCAGATTCCTTGAACCTCGGGTCACCTTGGGAGAAACACAATCCATCAATCCTCTTGTTCCTGGCCCTTGGGGCACTCTCCTCATTGCTCTTTGGCTTTTCTAAACCCTATCTGTGATGTCCGCTTCCTTCTTTTCCATGGTTGGGACAGCTTAAATGGAGACAGGATGGTTTGGTATGCGGCGCTGAAAGCCAAGTGAAGCTCTAGATCCCATCAGGATCCCTCCAAACCCTGAGATACTCTCTCCAATGCCAGCATCTCTTGGTAACCACCCACTTCTGCCACTTTGTCAGATGAGATGACAAAAGGGCTTTGTTCAAAAGTTTTTAACTCATATCATTCTGCAGCTGGAAAACCTTTAGTGAATCTGTTTTTCATGCTTCATAAAATCCAAAACATTTTAAATTTTTTCGGAGGGGGAAGTGCCTATTCGGAGGGGAAAGTACTGTGCATGGCACAGTACACGCATGGATATCAGTCAGAGGACATCTTTCAGGAGTTAGTTCTCTTCTACCGTATTGAGGCAAGGTCCTTCTTGTTTCTTTCCATATCCATATTCCAGGCGTCTGTCCCTACTATTCTCTCTCCCTTTCATCTCAGAGCTCAAGTGCTGAGATTAGAGAATCTAATTTGGCTTTTTGTGAGTCCTGGGATCAGCTGTCAGGCTTGTGTGACAAGCTCTTGACCTCGGTCCCTACAGTTTCCAGAGACAGACTATGCTAATGCCTTGAAACCACCACTCAGTAGCAATATGACCTGGGAAAAGTCTTTGAACACTATGTTATTTGTCTATTGGAAAATGAAAAAAGTGTTGCTGGATTACACTGACCCTGTCATATGTTCTGCATCAGATGCTCCCTGGCACTTACTAGCCACATGCCTGGAGTTTTAGTTTCTTCCCACCAGACTTGAATGGAATGCGACAGAACATACTATCTGGTATTCCATGTGGTCACAGCAACCTGAGACTTGGAGAGGAGCTAATACTCACAGTGTAAAACTTAGCTAGTAGAGGAATGGGAGATAGAGAGATTCTGTCTTCTTGATTTCTTTCCACAAGTTGTCACAAGGCATTCTTTATCCCAATATAACCTATGGGGATATCTCCAAAGCCATCTGTGACACCCCTGTGCCTCTTCAGGGCACGTCACGAAGCGTCACGAAGCAATGCAAGCTTGAAAAGGCATCATCTGGCTTTGCTACCGTTTCCCACTCTTGACAACCTCACTTGTATTTCATTCCTTCTAACATTTTGGACTTTAAACTCTCAAATAAAATATCACTATTTGTACTCTATATGGCTTTGGGATAGAAGAAGTAGTCATCAGTGTGGCACTAAAAAGTAAAACTCTAGAACAACACTACCCCCTTACATGGCTCCATGGATTCCCAGGTACAGGAAACATTTTTGATTCATTTATTTATTTTGTTTTATTGAGATAAGGCTCTACTATGAGACCCTAGGCCTTGAACTCATTATGCCAGGCTAGCCTTGAATTTGAAACAATTCTCCTGACTCAGCCTCCCAACTTCTGGGTGTGGGGGGTATAGACCTGAGCAGCTATGTCTGGTTTCAGGTTGCAGATATTAAGGAGACTCCCCTGCCCTGCTGTCCTTGGAGTAGAAAGATAATAACTGTCTTGTCAATTTATCCTAGAAGTTTAGAACACCATTTATGGAATCAGAAAACAATTTTACTTAGCAGCAAGCTAGTACTAAGAAAAGAAATTATCTATATCATCAAGTGATTGAGCCAGGATCAGAACCCAGATTTGTCTGCCCCAAATGTGTGTCTCTTCCCTGAGGGCTGGTACCTTCTATAGATGCTGACCTGACCTGAGTCTTGAGACAACCAATGGGGATTCAGGTCTCGTTACTATGCTCAAGGGACCACGTTGGGGCAGAAATGGACACCAAGGTACAGTGGCCACAAGAAAAGTTCGAACAGAAGAGTTTTCTGATTCCAGTAAAGGTATGACATTTAATAATCCCACAAGTGTTAAAATAGACAAAGCAAGGTGAATCAAGAGGCAAAGACAACTCAGAAAGAGGGGACAGCAGCAAGGAGTTGGGAGGGTCAACTGGGAGGGTCAACCCACAAGCTTCCATGACATAAAGTGCAAGGATAAAGTGAAAGGATGCACCAGGGAGGAAGGTGCTCTTCTCCCCTCCCCTCCTCTCCTCTTTCTCCTTTCTTCTCCCATTCTTTTTGCTGCTCCCCTTACCCCGAGTCTTGCTGTGTACAACTGGGTTGCCTGGTACTTAAGATACAGGCTACTTTGGTCTCAAACGCATGGCAATCTTGCTTCAGCTTCCTGAATCACCATTCAGGGTTACAGGCCTAATTCCCCATAGCTGGCTTTTGTCAGATCTTACGCCACAACAACAAGAAAAGTAATTAATACAGTAACTATGAGGTGGTAGGTGATTAGCTCTTTATAGGAATCACTTCCTATCCATACAACAAAACATCACACTATGTGTCTTGAACCTAAGTCACTCTTTAACGCTGAAAAAGGTAGTGTTTAGTAAGAACTATTCAGAAAAAAAATCAATGTAGGTTCTATCATGAACATAAGCTGTTTTAAAGGCTTGGCTTTTTAAAATGGCATAAATAATAACACCCTGTTTACAAAAAAAAAAATCAAGGCAGAGTGAATTATTTTTAAATGATCAAAGTGACTGTCCTACATTCAGAAATCTGGTGCTGTTTGCCTAGAAAGGGAGAAAGTAAGAAATCATCTGCTGCGAGGAGAGCAGTCACTCATGCCTTACTCTCAAGCTCAATTAACCTTATCAACTTGCATTCAAGACTTGGCAGAGGCAGCTGGGAAGTCAACACCTAGCTGCTTTTCCTTAAAAGTTGAATATGTGTGAATGGGCAATTTTGTCTTTTTGCTGTTGTTGTTGTTAGTTTCTTAGAAATATGTTAGATTTGTCTACGTATGTTTTTATTTATTTTTAATTTAAGAAAGAAGTAAAACCAAATACAAGATAACTATACTTTGAAGCTACTAAAAGACCTGGTTGTTCTGGTCATATGCCATCAGCTACAGTTGGGAATGTGGTAAGAAATAATTCAAAAATACCCTGTATGCCACTCTTCTACGCTGTAACGATTGTCTGGTTGCTCTGCTTCTCTACCCTGAAAACCAATTCCATGGAGGATGGTAGCACTTTAAGAACACAAAACCCTCTTCGAATGTTTCTATAGCTTGGGGTCTTGAAAGCCCTCCAAAGACTCCTGTGTTAAAGGCTGGACTCCAAAGGCAGTGGTATTTGGAATTGGTAGATATTTATGAGGTGGGTTTGGTACACATTCCTTAGTCATTGGGAGTGTGTTGGTGAATCAGATAGTGGCACTTTGATCTTTCTTCTCTTTTGCCTCCTGGCTGATGAGATGAGGATTTTCCCTTTCTACTCTGTACTCCTGCATGAGTATACATGCTCAAGCATACACGTGTGTGTGCATGTACCCACCCACCCACACACACACACAAGAATTTACACAAATGTGTGCACACATATGTGAGAATATACACATGCCCATACCCATAAGTACAAGTATACACACAAAAGCACACACATACATGTGTATACACATACATAAGTATACCACATATGCCCATGCCCACATAAATGCAAACATACGCGCATGTGCGTGTACACACACACACACACACACACACACACACAATCACTCAGAGTTTTTTTTTTTTGTTTTTTGTTTTTTAAGAAACTGCTTTGCAGCATTCTGTATGCAACGAACCTGCTGTGAGCTCAGACTTTTCCTGCCATTTGAAGTCTGTCCAACTCCCATAATGTAATATCTCACTTGCCAGTAGAAATAATGTTTACTGGAAGATAGGTCAGGAGAAAAGAACTTTGCCAGCCTGCAGTAAATGCCGGGGGTTCACATCACCCACAAAGGAGATGATCAAGCCTAAATATTAGACAGCAGTGAGACTCGCTGACAGCCTCAAAGTTGTCTAAGTTTCAAATTTTAGTTCTGAAATTTACAAGTTTAATAGATAAACACATGCTTTATACAAGTCCATATTAAGAATTTCTACTTTTCCTTTTTGAATAGTTAGAAAAATGTCTTTATGACATTCCAACTCACTGTGGTGGGAAAAATAGACACAAAAGAGAATATTTGGCTGGTTTCCGAGTTTTCTGCCAAGAGTGGTGTAGTCGTGAAGAAGAATTGGGTGCAGCAGTTAAGTCTTTTGCTTAGATTATTTTTTTAACAATTAGGGGATGCATTCATCACACAAAGTCTTTCTGTCAAATTGATCCCAATAGCTTACACTGAAGACCTTTTATGAAGCTGGTCAGTGAAAATTAGGAGCCAAGCACGGAGCTAAATAAAACAGTAGAAGGTGTGCTTCTACCCTTCCTGGAGAAAAGATACTTTTTTAAAAATGTGTCAAAATTTGAAATATTACTAAGAAAAACTTAACTACAGTGTAAGAGAAATAAGTTGTTTAGATTTGGGGTAAGATAAATGTATTAAAAGTTGAAGAATGGACTTGGGCTTCCAGCCAGGGTGAAATAGCTGAAACTTAATTCTCTCTGCTGTCTGAAATAAATAAAATGTGTAAAGCATTGCTTTTCAAGAAACTGGATATCAGGTTGGACTTGGTAGCTCAAATCTGCAAATGCGACACTTGGGAGAACCAGGACAGAGGCCAGCCTGCCTGGGCTACATAGTGAGTTGCTATCTCCAAAGAGAAAGGAAGAAAGCAGGCAATGAACTACCATGACTTACAAGACCAAATGCAAATGACATGAACAGTGTTGTGTTAAGTTGTGTTAAGTTGTGGCCCAGAAACTATTTCCAGACTGTGTTCCTAAGCAGAGGAATCCAAATGGACACTGGTTGTCTCCTTTAGTAAAGGCTAGTAGGGGATCCAGGGGATCCAATGTGCTGAAGTCTGCAGGGCATGAAACTGTACAAAAAGAGGTTGTCTACATAAAATTATAGGACTCTTTTAGGCCAAAAAAAAAAAAAAAATGGTTGCTTAAATTTCATGTCTCTGTTAAATAGACTGAATTTTTAATTAAATTTTTGCCTAGAGAAAACAGAGTCTGGATGGCTCGGTAGGAGAGTTCTGCCCAAACATTCAAAGATAAAACCAAGCATCATTTAGTCAGACAATTAAAAAGAAGCACACAGTTCCCAACTCTTTCCGAGATCCTAGTTTCACTGTGACGTAACAACCACTCCAAAACTGTACAGGAAAACAGATACGGAACATTATTTTTTATGAGTATAGATTGAAATTTTCATAGCAAAAACTTACAGCAGTTCAGACGACAGGGTATATTTCAAGTGAAGAGCTCCTCAAGAATGCAAGGTTAGTTTAACTTTCTAAACTCCAGCAGTGTTACCATACTAACAGACTGCAAGTGAAACCCATGCTACCCTCTCTTGAAGTACAAAAACAAAAAACAAAACCAAACAACCAAGCAAACAAATAAAGAACCAGAACAAAATTTGCAGCCATGCCTGGTAAAACAAAACACACACACACACACACACACACACACACACACAAACACAAACACATATACACGCACATATACAAGCACACGCAAAAGAGAAGAAAGAAAAAGAAAAAAAGAAACAAAAAAACAAACAAAAAGTAAACCTTTTCAGCAAACTAGGAAAAGAAGAGAAAGTAGAGTATCTACAAGAGCTTACCAAAAAAGAAGACATAGTGGTAAAAGGTTAAATATTTTTCCTCTGATATCAACAGAAAACCATGTCTGTTGGCTCTCAGTATTTTTAGCCAACAGTTTGCTGAAGTTTAGAGTAAGAAAATGAAATTGTCTACAGCCATACCACTGAACATGCCCGGTCTCGTCTGATCTCGGAAGCTAAGCAGGGTCGGGCCTGGTTAGAACTTGGATGGGAGACCGCCTGGGAATACCGGGTGCTGTAGGCTTAGGAAGAAAGAAAGAAAGAAAGAAAGAAAGGAAGGAAGGAAAGAAGGAAGGAAGGAAGGAAGAAAAAAAGAAAAAAAGAAAAAAAGAAAAAAGAAATTAAAGGAGAGATTAGAAAGAAGCACATGGTTCTCATTTTGTTAACATGTTTATTGTATATGGAAAAAAATTGGAACTACACACACACACACACACACACACACACACACATACACACCCATATTAGAATTCTACTGTTGGCAAAGGCAGGCAGCAGAAGCAATAGCACAGGTTGACCAACTCTGCTACTATCCAGGCCTAGATCTAGCACTTTGAGTCGTACCAACCTAGTATCTACTGCATCTACAAGCTGCTGGAGCATGCTGAGGAGCTGATCCTGCAGAAACAGAGGTCATTGTTAAGTGGGAATGGTCCTGTGTCTGCTGGCAGATGCAGCCCACTCAGGTTTCCCTGCAGAAGACAAGGAGAGCAGAGCAGTGATGCTACCTGTAGGCTACAAGTGCAGAGATGGAGCCCAGCGAGCTTTGGTACAGCTGACACAAACAGCGAGAACCAGAAGAGGAGATTGCATAGAAGCTGCCCACAGATCCTCCATCTATCCACAGGATCGCCTCAACTCTGGGCAAAAGCAGGATATCCAAGATGAGTCTCAGCAAGGATAGTAACTCTGATGTGTTGGTGCCTGGGGACCTTGAATCATTGCAGTGAATGTATCCACGTAAAACTGTTTGGGCAAAAAATACACTGACACATTGCAGCTTCCAATGCCACTATGATGAGAAGGCGGGAAGATAGAAAGAAAAAACAAACTGAGGGTAAGTGTACTGTGAATATGCAACTGTCAAAGGTGTGAACGAGGGTTGGGGTTCACACCTGAGGCCATGTTGATGCCCATGCTCTCTGTTGGCACTGAGGGCCATGAATGGGTCCAAAGTCATGATGTGGCTAGGGACTGAGTTTATATCCATGACCCATTGCCCTCAAGGGTCATACAGATATACGTGGTTTTTGCTGCTGACTGAGGCCATGTTTATACTGTGCTGGCCATATTGATGTGAGTGCCTATGTGTGTAGAGCTGCAACAAGCCGCGCCTTACTTTCCACCTTCTGCTAGCCCTACAGCGATTGCTCTCCGTGGTAAACAACTCCTTCTTTGGTAAGGGGCGGTGTCAGAAATGGCATGATGCAACCACTGGCCAATAGCGAAGCAGTACGCTCCCAGGGCTGATTGGCTTGGGGATACTATATCTGGACTGGCCTGCGGGGAGGGGGGGAAGGAGAGAAGCTTTCAGGCAGAGAAGCCTGCAGAATGTTAAAGGATCCTGAATAAACCGCTGGAAGAAGAGCACGGTGTGGTCTCTTTCTTGATGGTCAAGATAGGCGCCGTGCACCTATGTACCCACCTGAGGCCATGTTGACATCATGGTCTGGGCTACCTCCAGCCTGGTCTGAGTCTGTGGTCCTACTGTAGCTAGGGGCCACGTTCATACTCTATGCTGTCATCAGAAACCATGTGTTAGCCCATGATCCGGCCACACTGATTGTAAAGGGCAAGGAAGCTACTTTTGCAATGATAATAATGACTGCAGACACATAGTTGAGAAAGAGGTACATGGAAAACTTCTGTGACAACCCCCACTCCCATACCAACCCACCCCCTAAAGAAATGAACAGTCTAAACAGGAAGCCACAGAAGAGAACCCTTTAAAAGTGTGATAAGGATGTTGAAGCGTAGCTCTTCACAATTTATGGCTTCTGGTGGAGGTCTGGGAGGGGGAAGGACTCAGTTCTATTTAAGAGATAGACCACAGGGAGTTTGACCATGCTCCAGTGAGTATATAGACAACACAAATTGAATTTGCTTTTTTTCTAATTTTTTATTTTTATTTTTATTGGGGGGAGGGGGGCTCACAAGAGTTGAGGCGTGGACATGGAAGGACTGGGAAGTGAGTATGATCGGGGTGCATGATGTGAAATTCCCAAAGAATCAATAACAATATTATGTTGGGAAAAAAGGAATTGCAATTGTTTAGAGAGGTTAAAACATGTAATATAAGTGTTCAATCCATTACGGCGGTAAAGGCAAAATGGTGCCTGGTCAAATTGCATTCATGGTGATGAAGCAGAGAAAGATGAATGGCCATGCTTAGTTTAGTTTCTCATTTGTATGCCATCAAGACTCTAGCCAAAGGGATGTGCCATTTGTGTGCAGTATGGGTCTTCCCCTCTCAATTCTCAATTAACAGAGTCTAGAAATTCACTACCATGCCCAGAAGCTTGCTTTCTAGGTGATTCTAGATATCATTGAGTAGACAATGAAGGCCACCCACTTCACTTCTATTAGGTTGCTTAGAATTTTTTTTTTTAAAAAAAATTGAAACCTATATTTTCTGAGTACAAATTCTTTGTCAGATAAGTATGTTTTTAAATGCATATATATTCTCCCAGCTGTGGGTTGCTACTTAATCTAAAATCTGCTTTATTTTATTGGTGATCAGACATTAAGTTTGATAATTTCTAATTTTCATATCTAGGATGTTGTGCTCAGTACTGTGTTTGAGGGATGGTTGTCAACTCCTGGGAGTACCCCCATTCTACTTCAAAGGTGAAGGGCATTGAAGAACCTCCATGTGGAGTTTGCAAGCTAGCCACTGGGCAAGAAACTACCCTTGCTTCAACTGCAGACAGAAAGCTGTCCAAACTGGACAAGAGAAACACAAGGCAGTTGAATGGCAAGACAAGGTAAGCAGTCCTTTATAATTCCTGCTTCACAGAAAATCTGTCAGGTATATTTGGCCAGAAGGCCAAAAATGATGCTCCAATGTTGCAGAGGAACCTTGGCCTACTCTCCACATAGCCAGTTATCTCTGTCATTTCTACAGTTTTGGAAGCTGCTTGCTCTGTACTTCCTGCATATTCAGGTCTGTGATAGGGTTGAAGACTAGATAGTTATAGCCTCACAATTAAGCTTAAGTTGTTTAGGATTTAAGATAATGATTGATGTACAGGACTTTGCACTCACCAAGTTAGGATAAAAAATAGAATATGTTATCCAAGGTTACCAAATACAAATGGACAGGACATTGTGAATGTAATTCTTATCTGATAGTTTTCATAATTGTTCTTATTGTATATAGTTTATTTTTATAAGAGAAAGAGCCTTTATTGAACTAAAAGGGGGAGATATTTGGGGATGGTTTTGTGCGCTGTGTATTCAGATGCTGATTTCTGTGCCTCAGAGATGTGGTCACAATCTGGATGTTGGCATTGTCAAGCATCTCCTGTCTCAATGTTGTATACAAATTGTTTTCCACCACCTCTGATTGGTTAGTAAGTTGCTGACCAATCAATAGCTGAACAGAGGAGAGGGGAAGCAGGACTTCCAGTCCCAGTGAGAGGAGTATCTGGTAGAGACCAGAGGCAGGAAGAATTCGCCAAGAGAATTTGCCATGAGCAAGTTACTAGGGAAATTGCCATAAGGATACTGATGGAGCAGAAGTAGCCAGGACAAGAGTAAGATGGCAGGAAAAGGGCTGCATGACTGGGTAGCAGGCAGCCATAGAGGGTGAGAACAGATAAGTACCTGCCCAGCTATAGTGCTTAAATCTTGGTAATAAAAATGACTCTGTGTCATTATTTAGGAGCTAGAATGGGTAGAAAAGCCCCCAAATTTACTTCTACATGTTGTGGTTTGGTTCTAATGCTATTTGTGTTAATGCAGCTCTTAAAATCACCCACAAACCCACACATCTGCACTCTGGTGGGGAAATAAAGTTGCCAGCAGCCAATGGTTGGATAGCAAGACAGAGGCAGGGCTTTTAGGATTCCCAGGCAAGAAACATAGGCGAGAAAAAGACAAAGAGAGAGAGAGAGAGAGAGAGAGAGAGAGAGGCAGAATCACCATGACAGGCCCCAGGGGTCAGTTCCCTGATTGGGTCTGGGGTAGCAGAAATGGAATATAGATTTTAGAAAGCAATAATTCAGGAATATTGGAGGAGAGAGTGTGCTAGCTTCGGGGAGGTTTGGAAGTGCCCAGCCATTGCGCTGTTTAAGGCATATTAAAAATAAGGCTCTGTGTGTGTGTGTGTGTGTGTGTGTGTGTGTGTGTCTTTCAGGAATCCAAAACATCTGGATGGGTTTAGTGGAGGCACATGCACCTGCTGGTAAGTACAGAGCAAATTAACAATTTACCACTACATCTACATTGTTGTTTTCTTTTTTTATTACTATTTCATAATCATGTAAATATCATTAGACTTTTTAAAAGATGTTGTATTGCTTATTGTTACAATTTGTATATTTCTATTAAAATAAATTTAATTTAAAAACTCAATATTTATTGTGGAGAACACTTTTTCTACTGCACTGATTGGTTAACAAGACTGACAAACATCAGGAGAGTACACATTAGGTGTACTCTGGACTTTATTCTACACTGTCCTCATTACAGTAGCCTTAGAGAAGTCTTTTTGTCATTGTTGTTTGTTTGTTTGTTTGTTTGTTTGTTTTTCAAGACTGGTTTCTCTGTGTAGTAGTTCTGGTTGTCCTGGAACTCACTTGGTAGACAGGCTGGTTACAAATTCACAGAGATCCTACTGCCTCTGCCTCCCAAGTGCTGGGATTAAATGCATGTACCACCACACCTGGCATAGGGCCGTCTTAAATATGGTAGTATAAGTCTTTTCAGTTTTACCTGCTTCTTCAATATTTTTATGACTATCCACATTGTTTCTCATATATTCAGAATTGATTCTTGAAATGTCTCACCAGGGAAATGCAAATTAGAACTATAATGAGAATTCACTACCTGTCTGTGCTGGCTAGTTTTATGTCAACCAAACACAAGCTATAGTCATCTGGGAGGAGGGAACCTAGAATGAGAAAATGCTTCCAAAGATGGAACAAGCGTGTGGAGCATTTTCTCAATTTGTGATTAATTTCAGAGAGCCCAGCCCCCTGTGGGTAGTGCCCCTAGGCTGTGGTCCTAGGTTCTAGAAGAAAACAAGCCAGTAAACACCACTCCTGTATGGCCTCTGCATCAGGTCCTGCCTCCAGGTTCCTGCTCTGCTTGAATTTTTGTCCTGACTTCCTTCAATGATGTACATTGATGTAGAAGTATAGGCCAAATAAATTCTTTCCTCCCCAAGTTGCTTTTTGTCATGGTGGTTCATCATAGCAATAGTAACCCTAACTAAGACAATATCCAAAAGTATTACTTATAGTAAAATATTTTCACTAAGGATATAAAACAGTTGGGAACTGATAACAGGATAAATGCTGTAATTAAAAAATACTTGGGATTCTCTAGAAATGTAAAAAATATATTCAACCTGTAATTCATCAATTCTGTCCTGATATGTAGACTCAAAAGACTTGCACATAGTAAATAGCCATATGATAATAGTCATGAATAATAGTCATCTTATTCCTAGCAGCCACCAACTAAAAGCAAAGCAATGTTTCTTTACAGGCTAATGCAAAATTATACTATAGGACAGTCATACAATGAAATAGTACACAACAATATATAGTTCTAAGCCATATATTGGCATATCTAATCTTCTCTTAAATGATGTCATTAGCTTAAACAACTACAACAGTAAATACTTCAAACTGAAACTTAAGAC
>JADRCD010224835.1:0-30505 GCA_019843815.1 Montemys delectorum | reverse complement strand
TAACCTATACACACCTATACACACCTATACAACCTATACACACCTATGCACACCTATACACACCTATACACACCTATACAACCTATGCACACCTATACACATCTATACACACCTATACACACCTATACAACCTATACACACCTATACACACCTATACAACCTATACACACCTATGCACACCTATACAACCTATACATGCACATAAATACTATTGTTTTTGTTTTGTTTTTTGTTGTTTTGTTTTGTTTTGAGACAGGGTTTCTCTGTGTAGCCCTGGCTGTCCTGGAACTCACTCTGTAGACCAGGCTGCCCTCGAACTCAGAAATCTGCCTCTGCCTCCCAGGTGCTGGGATTAAAGCGTGTGCCACCACTGCCTGGCACACAAATACTATTGCTGGGCAGTAGTGGCACACATCTCTTTTTCTTTTCTTTTCTTTTTATTATTAGATATTTTCTTTATTTACATGTCATATGATCTCTCCTTTCCCAGTTTCCCCTCCAAAAAACAAAACAAAACAAAACGAAAACAAACAAACAAACAACCCCCCCTGTTCCCTCCCCACTCCCCCTGCTGGCCACCCCACCCTCTCCCCCTTTCTGGTCCTGGCATTCCCCTACACTGGGACATAGAACCTTCACAGGGCCAAGGGCCTCTCCTCCCATTGATGACCCACTTGGCCATCTTCTGCTACATATGCTGCTAGAGCAATCTTTAATCCCAGCAAAGGCAAGGGGATCTTTGTGAGTTCAAGGCCAGTCTGGTCTACAGAGCAAGTTCCTGGATGGATAGGGCTACATAGAGAAACCTTGTCTCAGAAAAACCAAACCAAACAAAACAAAAAAAAACCAAACAAAATCCAAAATCCAAACCAACCCCCAAACTGTTAAAATTAGAGTCAATTTGAAAATAATAATTTATCACAGATAAGCATTATAACAACTTTCAGAGTGTAAACACTGAAGAATTGGATAACCCAGCAGATAGCTCACTATCTGTGATCAAGAAACCTGGAAGATTGGCAGAGTTAGTCCCTGCACCCCATCTCTCAGGGACAAGAATCCTTCCTTACTGCCTTCCTCCAGCCTGAGTCCTGAGATGCTTAGCACCTGAGTTCTGTGTGACCTCCTGGGATACAGAAATCACTGGGTCACTAACTCCCATTGGGTCATTAAATCATTGGGTTGCTAACTCCCCAACCCTGCCATCTTCATTTTTACATTCCACTATACTGTGAAATCAGTCTCCACAAGAATTCTCAGATTATGCAAGAATTCTTATACATAATCTGCTTTCATGAGAACCGAGGCTAGGGCATCACCAGCTACTGTCTTTTGCTAAGATCACTTAGTCGTAGGAAATCCTCTTGGATTTGCCTTCAAAATAAACCTTGAATTCCATCTTTTTTTTTTTTTTCACCCTCCCTGCTATTCAACTGGTACAAGCCGTCACTATCTCTGACTTGACTGACAAGCTCATCAGTCAAGGAAATCCTCGTGAAATGTAAGTCAGATCTTGCTTTTTTTTTTTTTTTTTTTGAGGGATGGAAGTGGTTATCAAAATAAATAGGCATCTTCACTCATTTAGAAAATAAGTACATATGCACGAATGTGTCTGTATGTGAGTGAGCATGCATACACATGTTATAACACTCTATAGCTTATGCCTAACAACCCACCGAGATCAGCATGCTTTCCCTGGGACTGGGTATTTTCTTACTCCCTCAACTGCAGCCATATTGCTTCTTCTGTTTCTTGGTGTGACCCGTACATTTTTCTCCATTGCACCTCCCACTCGGGGATCTTAGCATTTCTTCATGATTTTATTCTCCTGGATACAATCCTGGCTCACTCTTTCCCCCATTTAATTCATTTAGGACTTTATTTTAGTGTCCCTTTTCCACGAGGCCCTTCAGATTTGGATTGAATACCCGAGCCCGAGCCCCTTCAGCAAGTTCCCTGGGTTGAAACCCGAGTCTCCAGCGTAACGTGTTGAGGAAGTGAAGGCTTCGGGGTGTAATTGGGTCATGGAGGTGAAGCTTTTGCTTTTGTGACTGACTCAGTTCCTTTAAAATAAGAAATAAGACCAATGAACTCAGCTTTCTACCGCCTGCAGTTCTAAGAAAGAAAATGGCCATTTACAAAGCCAGGGTAGGATAGCAGACATTGAGTCTGACGGTTTGAAGGCAACACCCAGCCTTCTATTGCCTCTCCCCATCTTTATATTTCTCCTCTGATGGGCACTTTCCTCCACCTGCCATTCTTTGGATTTCACTCTGCCTTACCCTGACCATTTGAGCTGTTCTCCTGTTTTAAAGTAAGGTCAAGGATGTCATTTAGTATGTATCACTGATGTCAGACTAGTATTAACATAAATATTTACTGAAGAAACAAGAGGAAGGGAAGGAGGGAGGGAGGGAAAGAGGAGGGGAGGGGACCAAGAGGGAGAAAGGGAAGGAGCCATCTCCAATAGAATACTGTTTACTTCTCAAGGCCATGATGGCACAGGACTTTAAGGCAGGTGGATCTCTATGAGTTCGAGGCCAGCCTGGTCTACAAGAGGGAGTTTTAGGACAGTCAAGGCTACACAGAGAAACCCTGTTTCTAAAAACAAAACCTCTGTTTATTTTAAGGTAGAATTTCTGGTTTTTTTTTTTTTTCAACTCTACAGACTGTGTTCATAAACCCAGAAGCACTTGAGGAGGCTGTTGAGATGAGAACAGCACAGCTGGAGTCCATTACAGTTTCCCTCTCAGAACACTGCCTCATTGATCTGTTGCTTAGTTCCTATCTGCAAAGACTTTTTCCAAAATTGGTCTTCTGGTTCCTCAGTTTATAAAATGACAGAATTAACAAGATACAAAGTGACAGCACCTCTGTGTAGAAAAGACTTTCAATCTTCTCTGGGGAGTTGAGTATTTCTAACACTCATAATGGGTAAAATTAACTTAACGCCTTAAAAAGATAAGCCCAAATCTTAATGTACTATATAATCGGAGAGATCATATCTACTGAAAGAGAATGCTGGATCCTATAGAGAATTTTTCAGGTGCAAAAGCAATGTGGGATATTTGTTTTAAGCCAATGAATTTCTGATGTGTCCTGATGGGAAAGTATTTTCTTTAAGACTGTATTAGAAAAAATCCAGAATGGGGCTGGTGAGATTGTTCAGCGGATAAGAGCACCATCTGCTCTTCCAAAGGTCCTGAGTTCAAATCCCAGCAACCACATGGTGACTCACAACCACCCATAATGAAATCTGAGGCCCTTTTCTGGTGTGTCTGAAAACAGCTACAGTGTACTTATGTATAATAATAAATAAGTCTTTGTGCAGGAGTGAGAGGGGCTGACCGGAGCGAGCAGAGATCCCAAAAATCAATTCCCAACAACCAGATGAAGGCTTACAACTATCTGTACAGCTACAGTGTGTACTCATATACATATAATAAATAAATCTAAAAAGAAAAAAAAAGAAAAGAAGAATCCAGAATACTATTCACAGGGTGCCTTAAAATCACAAGAGCCTGCCTTACAACTTAAGAAGAATTTTGTTTTGAAATGTTCTAGAGTTCTTCCAAATCCATACAGTTGAATCTGACATTTCTTTAATGACACACTTTAAAATCAAACCTATAGCTTTGGACAGATGGGACTATTTGCCAATGCTTAGAAATTTTTTCTGTCCTTTTTAAATGGTAGTGATGAAAGTCAAAGAGTGAGTAATTAGATAGAGCTGTTTCAGTAAATGCTGAAACACTTGTTAAGGATATCTTATTATCCCTAACTGATTTAAGACACACTCTGTCTCTCTGTGTCTCTGTCTCTCTGTGTCTCTGTCTCTCTCTGTGTCTCTCTCTGTCTCTGTCTCTCTGTCTCTCTGTCTCTCTCTCTCTCTCTCTCTCTCTCTCTCTCTCTCTCTCTCTCTCTTTCTGTGTGTGTGTACATCTATGTACGTGAAAGTGCCATGGCTCTCATTTGAGTTTGTGGAAACCAGCAGGTTCTAAACTCCAGATTCCAGGGATAGAGCTTGGGCTACCTGGTTGGCCAGCAAGTACCTTAACTGAAGAGCCATCTTGCCAGTTCAGTGTTAAGAATTTAATATGAATTACAGTGCACCGGACACGTGCAAAAGATATTGTTATACCATTGACTTAAAAGACCAAGGGTTTTTGGTGAACTTCTGTGTGAAAGTTTTTTAAGGAACTGGTGATGAAAGTAATAACCTTGGTCATATTGTGTATAAAAGGGAAGGCATCGTATCCTGAGGTCAGGCAGTTTGGTTTATTTCTAAAACCTGTGTTTTGTGTTCTTTATAATAAAATAGATGGAGTCACAGTAGGCATCACATGCAATGCTTATTGCCTCACAAAACCAACAGGTTATGTCAATGTGCAGTTTCTCGACTTCTTGACAGGTCAAGGATATCTTTAGAAATGTAAGAAATTTGTTGATTTGTGTGTACATAAAATTTCACGCAATCCTGGCTTCCCAGCAGCATGGAAAGCCTGTAGGACACATCGGAACTTCTTGAGTGACAAGCTTGAATTTGAATTGTAAGCCACACACCTGTACAACCAGCAATCAAGTAGATTGATTCATAGAAGCACTTTCTCAGCTTTGACCGGGAGGCAAAGTATCTTGATGACAAATTGTCTGATGACGTTCGCACGAGAGTAATTTATTTAACGATGTATTTTGAGCATGGTGAATTAGCTTTCTCTATGTTGCTGCTTGGTCAAAAGCGACATCAGAAAATAAAATTACTCTTCAGTCTAGCCAGCACTTGTTTGCAGAAATGGAAATAACTAATAACTGTGGAGTCAGGCCTTTGAGCATGCTACCTGACATAGTCACTGGCTTCTCATGCATGTGCTCACAAACACGCATGCACATTTACACATGCACTCATATACACACAAAAAAGAACCCAGCTACAACAGACAGCTTCAGTGAGGCCTGCTACTCATCATCTCAGAATCCAGCTTCTGGTGTATGTCGGAGTATGCATCCACATGCATGCTGAAACCAGAGGAGGATGTCAGTGATCCTGCTCTGTGATGCTACTGGGCCTAGGACCCTATTGCTGCCTTCTTCACTACTGTACAGTCCTCCCACAGTGCCTGACATTCCAGACATTCAAGTTACCTCTTTGAGTCACGTTCTGGGATAATTAAATAGAGTTATAGTAACATTCAGATTCTGGGACATGACTCCTGGAAACTGCATGACACCATATAACACTTGTGTGCTTGTGTGGTGGGAAAAAAAAGTAAAAAAAAAAAATTAAAAAGAGAAAAGCTAGAGTTGACCAAGAAATGTGCCCCTTGCTTTGGCTGCTTTTGAGGAGCCTCTACATCTTGGGCATCTACTTTTCCCATTTGCAGAGGTCTTCTGTCTTAGTTAGGTTTTTTTTTTTTTTTTTTTTTTTTTTTCTGTGAGGAGACACCAAGAACGAGGCAACTCTTATAAAGGAAAACATTTAGTTGGGGGTTGCTTACAGTTTTAGAAGTTCAGTCCATTATCATAGTGGGAAGCATGGCATCACACAGGCAGACTTAGTGCTCGAGCAGCCAAGAGTTCTACGTCTTGACCCAAAGGCAGCAGAAGGAGACTTAAGCTCCTCAGCCAACCAGGAGGACACTAGACTCCACACTGGGCAAAGCCTGAGCGCAGGAGACCTCAAAGCCCCCCCTACACAGTGACACACTTCCGTCAATAAAGCCACGCCTCCTCCAACAAGGTCACACCTCTGAGCCAAACATTCAAACACATGAGTCCAGGGGGCCAAACCTATTCAAACCACGACAGCATTATATCAGACCGTTGCGAGCCGCTATGTGGAATTGAACCTGGGTCCTTTGGAAGAGCAGCCAATGCTGGGAAGCACTAATGAAGTCAGTAGGACGTGGATATTCAAAGTGTCTTGAACATGGTTTTACTAAATGTCAAACAATGGCAGGCAGTTGAAGGGTGGAAACCCATCTGCTGTCACTTCAATAACTGCAGGTAAAAAAGCTAAAGCCCTCAACAGCCAGAGAAGCAGCCTTAGGGGAGGCAACCCGCCCATCTTGTTAGTTTTAAACCTGTTCTGTCTTGTTTCCTGGTCACCGCCCCTTATGTGGCGTGTCCAGCTTTCCATCTCTAGCAGCAGTATGAGCTTTCCTAAATAAATCCATTTCAGTTAAAGAAATGCACCTACTTAAGCATACCGACTGGCAAAAAAAAGCACAAATGGAAAGCTACCGGCCAACCTCTGAAGGTGGAACTCAATTGTTTGGTCTAGAAAAGACTGAGATAGTCACCAGTTTATCCCTTAGTTGCAGCAAGCAGTTAAGACCTGAACGTGAAAAAAAAAAATCTGCACAGCATGTCAGAGCGCATGTCCACGTGGTAGACAAACCCTTTACAGCCCTGAAGCTCAAGTCCTGAGACAATGTAGGACGTGCCGGTGGGTACAGTGGGTGCTGTTGCTGCCACCATGAAATTGATGGGGACAATGCCGGGTATCCTGCTCTATCCTGCTCTGGGCTAAAGGACAAGGCAAAGTGAGTCAGCATACAAACACAGACTGCCATCCTCTTATGCAGAGGCAACATAAGGCGATCTTCTGAGTAACATCTGGCAACCTTCTGAATAGACGAGACTGATGGCCCAGCTTGGTATGCTTGGTTCGGAGGCAACATCATCTATAATGATGTGCCAAAATGCGTTGTTGTTTTGCTCTTTGCTTTTTAGAGAATCTTACAGAGACACACATTTTTTTATTCATTTACGAATTGGGAGGTGTGCTAGGGTGCTCATGTGGAGGTCAGAGGACAACCTGTGAGATCTAGTTCTCTCTTTCCACCATATGGATTCCAGGGATCAAACTCAGGTTGTTGTGCTGCGGGGCAAGCTCTTTTTACTCACTAAGCCATCTCATGGGCCTTATGTGCCCGCCTTTAAGTACAGTCTCTTGCTTTATCTAGGTTTCCTAGTGTAATTCTCCAGTGAGGATTCTCAGGCCTCCTGCATATCAAAGATGGTTAAATGTTCCAAGTAGGGGGGGTAGGGATAGCAGCTCCCCCAAACCCCACCACAGCCTCTGCTATAATAAGGGTCACTGTGCACTCTCACTCTGGAGAGGCAAGTAAGGAAAGGGTCCAGAGCTACATCAGAACTGTCTCCTTCCCATTCATGAGACCATAGATATGATGTACGGGCACTGGAGAGGAGAGAGGAGATGGGCGTCACTCTCTTCACTACCACAGTACACAGGTAGATCATGCTAAGGAAGAAATACCCTCAGCATGTTAGCACCATATAAAGTAGCCAGCCCAAGCTTGTTTAGCATCCTGATGGATGCTGCAAAGTGAGGCAAACACAAGGCTTTGCATTTATAAACCAGAGGGCTATTCAAAAACTCTAAATGAGGATGGAGTGGAGGACGGCAGAACACTGTCTTGACATGACATGGCTGTGAGCCAACAGAAGCTGTGATGGCCTGCGCATGACCTAAATAGGATTGGACCCTTTTGCATCTTGCCATGAAGCGGGTAAGGACTTTGGAGGCCCCACCCCTACCTGAGGATTTATAGGAGGTTCAGGGTTCCTTGGGAGGGAGAGACATTTTCTTTATGTGATTTCATCACAGGAAGATGCCCAGGCTCCTAAAAGCCCCTCGCTTATGCTCCTGTAAGCAACCTAGTTAAACGCCGTTGGGACACACACATGTAGAAGCCTAGTTCAGAATAAAGGGGCGATCAGGTGGAATGGGAGGGGGGCCCTCCCACTTCCTTTGACAAGGGTACATTTCTAATGGGTTACTGATTATGTTTTATTTTGTTTGTTTGTTTGTTTTCCCCTTCTTCTTCTTCTTAAAGACAGAGTCTGTTTACATAGCTCTGGCTACCTTGGAACTCACTATGTTGACCAAGCTGGCCTGAAACTCAAAGAAATTCACTTGCCTCTGCTTCTGGACTGCTGGGATTAAAGTTGAGAGCCACTCTGCCTCTCTCTGATTAAGCTTTTAACGATTATTTGGTACGTCAAATGGCCAAGGTAATTTCTCTCCTAAGGATACTTGCAGGAGAATTGGGGGAGAAAAACAATTGTATTTTCTAAGATAAGTTTTAAAATTTAATTCTTAAGTTTTCTTTTCCTCTCTCTCTCTCCTCTCTCTCCTCTCTCTCCTCTCCCTCCTCTCTCTCACTATTACCTGAAGTGAAACTAAAATCCAGCGGACTCTAGGAGTTGGCACAATGTAGACTGAATAGTAGTAACTCTTTAGAAAGCACAACTTCCATTGGTATCATGTACCAAAGTTTTGTTAGGGATTCTGTTCCCCTGTGTCAGCAACACAGAGGACCTTCTCAAGCATGGGACTGACCAAACATCCGCGCCCACCCCATCACACACTATGAATTTCTGGGGGGGGGGGGGCTTGGCTTTGGCTACTCACAGAGTCTGGGTGCTGGGCGGTAGGCTGGGGATTCGGTGGAGTTCCTTGCAGGTGACTCTGAAGTCGTCCTCCTGGTGGCACTCGCAGGGTGGAGACTCACACCCTCTGCCTCGCAGGCTCCTGGGCAGAGCGAGCAGCAGAGCGAGCAGTAGCAGGGACCCTGGCCTCATTTTCCAAGGGACCTCCTATGCTACTTCACCGTTGTGCCCTGTGGCCACATTCTCAGTGCCCTGCGTCTGGTGCTGGAAGAGACCCGGGTGCGGGAGGGTCAGGGAGGGAGGAGGAGGGCTCCAAGGGGCTGTGACCTCATCGTTGGAGAGCACGCTGGAGAGGGGGAAGGAGAGGTTCTCAAGTGCTCCGCTTGCCTAGGCAACTCTCCATCCAAACAAGCCTGCTATGGCACTTCATCAGCCTCGCAGCTACTTCTGTTCCGGGACACCTAATCTCGGTCCCTGTGTCGTCCCCTCCCTGCCATCCATTAGTTCTTTCTAAAGTCTAGACACGCCTTCTTCTCTCCTGGTTTCCGAACTCCTGAAGCCACTTTTCCCGACTGAGCAGCCTTTAAGAGCGGTGCCGACCGGGGACCCACTCAAATAGGCTCAGTCCGATGTCATCACGGAGGGGTCTGTTGCGGGACACTCTAGTGTCCCGCGGAACTTCGGTTTTTCCAGGTTAAAAGTCACCGGAGCAGTCAACACAACCGGGGACAGCTTAGGGTGCAGCTGAAGGGGGATGTGACACTCGGCGGATCCTCGAAGCTGTCTAGCTGGAGCAGCCAGGGTCCGCCGCGCGCCTCTTTGCAAGCTCCACTAAACCCGCGGTCTGGACGTGCTGGTCTCACCGACCGAGCAGCTCCATGAAGTCAGGCGCTGGGCTCTGGGGCCATCTGCTGTAGGTAACTGGGAACTACTCATGCAGGTTCCCGTGCCTGTATGGTTTTGCTATAGGGAGGGAATCTGCTTAGAGGCCTAGACACTGTTTTCATTCTCGTCCATCCTCTCCAGAAATCCAGAGTGCAGAGAACACTTAAGCGCCACATTGCTCCTCTCACACGCACCAAGAATATTAGTTACAAATGTAAACTAGATTGTGTCAATTTTCTTCTTGAAAGTATAACTGCTTGCTAATTCCTCTAAGGAGCAAAAAGGGATATTAACCCCTCACATGCTACATGGTTTCTTTTACATGTAACTCTAGAGCAGGAGGGAAAGGTATGGTGCTGGAATCAAAAGGAACATGAAGCGAGAAGGCTCTAAAAATACAGAATGGGTTAGGCTGGAGGTTAAGGGTAGGTGAATATTAAGATGTATTGAACTGTACATTTAAGATACATGCATCCCAGTGTTTATAGAAACTGTATTAATAGTTGTCCCAAAGTATAAACACTCCATATGCCCTTCAGGAAGACTGTGAATGCACAAACAGCATTGCATAGAAAATGAATCGAGCGCTAGTTTACACGACACATACAAATCTAGAACATGACTGACAAGCACAAGAGACTAAATTCACAGCACTGTGTATTTATATGTGATCATTCATATACACAACATTATGTGGTATTTTTAGTGGAAGTAGAACCAGGGTTGGGGATAAAGCTTAGTTGATAGAGTGCTTGCCTAGCATGTTCAAGATTCCTAGCATGTTCAAGGTTCCAAATCTAGCAGAGTATAAACTTGGTGGGGTGGGATACTTTTGTAATCCCAGCTGTGGGAGTCAGAGGCCGGAGGATCAAGGCACTTGGCTACATAGCAAGTTCTAGGCCCTGTGGGCTCTATGAGGCTCCAAAGGACTGAAATCTTGGAAAGGAGGATGACCAAACAGACCGTCAGAGATTTTTCTAGGAAATGAGATTGTTCCTAGTCTTCCCTCTGCTGGACCCATGGCAATCTGTAAATGTGGAGAGTTATAGTGCTTGCATTTTGAGTGTTAAGCCTATCTTAAATCCAGAGATAAACAACCTTAGACTTTTCTCAATGTATTCTTGCAGTAACTTTACTGAAATGCTACTTGAGAGTTTTGTATAGATGTGCCTAAGGAAAAGTGACCTGTCCCTCTTTTTCTTTTGTATATTTTACTCTTGGTAAGTGATTCTTTCGTCACAGAGTGAATTGAGAGATATTCTCTCCTTTCTACATATCTACTAGGGTTTGTATAGAATTGTTTTTATCTGGTAGAATTTATGAGTGAAACCTTTTGAACACTGAGTTTTTCACTACAAATTGAACTTCTAAAAATAAATGTAACGTTAGTCAAGTTCTTTCATTCTCTTTGAGGCAGTCTGGGTAGTTTCTATGTTAGAAAGAATTTGTTATCTATTCCTGAATCCATCGCCATAAAGTTGTCTACAGTATTCTCTCTATACATATATCTGTTCAAATGTTCTAATGTTGACTCTTTCATATCCAATATTGCCATTTTTGTGTCTTCATTCTGTTTTTCTCATTGGCATTGTTAGAAGTTTGTTAATTTCATTATAATTCTCAAAGCAGTATATTTTGAGAATATTAGTTTCCATGTTCTAGTTCGTCTAACACTGGTGTGTCAACTGAGATGGCCATTGTACAGAGCTTGTGAAGGTGACCATACTGCTGAGATTTCATGGGTGTAGCTTCCCTGTCATATACAGAAGACCTTATGTCTCAGAAGACATCCTGATTCTCTGGTGCTTACAATCTTTCCACCTCCCTCTCTCACAGTGTCTGCTAAGCTCTAGGTGTGGGGTTATGCTGTAGATGCATCATTTGGGGCTTAGGTACCCAGTGGTCCTCAGCTCTCTGCATTTTGACCAACTGTGGCTTTCTATAATGCTGTCCACAGGTTACACAAAGAAGCTTCTTTGATAAGGAGTGTGTTGTCTTAGTTAATTTCCCTGTTGCTGTTCTAAAGTCACCCGTGGAAACTAACTCGGTAGAGAAAAGTTCACAGTCCAAGAGTAAAATCCATAGGGAGGTCAAGCTAGCAGGAACTTGAAGCAGCTGATCACACACACCCGCAATCGGGAAGGAGAGAGCAATGGACGCAGGCTGGTGTTCGGTGCCTCTTTCTCATTTCTACGGTCCAGGATCTCAGCCAGGAAATGGTGATGCCCAGAGTGGGTGGGTCTTCCCACCTCAGTTAAACTATTCAAGATAATCCCACACAGGCATGGCCAGAGGCATCTTCTCCAGATGATTATAGATTTTTGTTTACAGTGAACACTAACCATCACGTGTGTGTTTGTGATTTTTTTTAAATCAACATTGGAAAGTTTCAGCCATATGTCTTTTATGTTCCTTTATTGCACTGCTTCTCTTTTGGGATTCCAGTAGTTGCACGTATAGCATGCTGGCTGAAGTTGTCTGACAAACAAAATATTGAAACTTTTTTTTTTTTTCAAGTGACAGGACTGAGCCTGGCTGTCTCCATGACAGGCTGCAAAAGTTCACAGGACACTCGTTATTGAAAAACTGTTGTACCAAAAGCAGGAGGTGGGGTTGGGGAGGCTGATGCTGTTCTCTCTCCCTGGTGCTGACCTGTTGCTGCGAGGCACGTTAGTTAAAAAGGAGGCAATGAGTAAATGAGTTATTTTATTGTAGGAAGGAGAAAATATGCTGGTTAAATAGAGAAAAGGAAAGGAGAGGAAGGAGAGAGAGAGAGAGAAAGAGGAGGTAAAAAGCAAGAGAAGAGAACAAAGAGCGAGAGAAGAGAGAGCAAGAGAGGGATAGCAGAGAGGAGACAAAGAGTGAGAGAGCAAGAGAGTGAGAAGGGGGGAAGAGTAAGAGAGCAAGAGAGCAAGAGAGAGGAGGGGGCAAAACGTCCCTTTTATTGTATGGGGTGCGGCATGTCTGGCTTGTGGTCAGATGACTGGGGGTAGGGTTCAGCTAGAATGCTGGGAGCTTGGGGCATTGTCTACCTGATAGAGCACACATCTCCTGCAGGGGCAGCTGTGAGGGGTTATGACTGAACCAGGAACCAAAGACTCAGAAGTTATGGCCAATTCCTTCAGCCTCCTGCAAGCAGAGATTGCCTGCAGGGGCTCCGGGGCTCAAAGCCAAATACTCGACTGAGCTTAAGTTACCTGAGCAGACCACTGCCCCACACTGCCTCACAAAACCTTCTCAGAAATACCCAAGAAAGGGTCCAAAGGTCCTGGAATTCATGGAACTAGATGACTGAGGGCATTGGGGCTCAAGCCCATTTCATGAGCCCTGGGTAACTCTAAAGGTGGAGGAGAAACCCATAGACTTTCTGCTAGACATGGGGTACAAACACTATTTTGAAACAACCATTGGGGCTACTGTCAGACTAGGAAACATGGGTGTGAGGGGCAACAGACACCAAGCCCTATGCATAGACTATCCAAAGAAAGGTAGACCTGGGAGTGGGAGACATAATCCATTCATTTATGGTCATTCCCGGATGCCCATATCCCCTACTGGGAAGCAACCTCCCTCACCAAATTAGGAGCCCAAAGCCATGTTGGCCCAGAGGGAGTAGAAGCGCTGGATGTTCTGACCTTGGCCCAAGAAGAGGAATACAAATTTCCCTTCTCTGAGTCTACTGCTCCAGAACTTTGGTGGTGAACTCTGTCATTTGGGCAGTGGCTTTGCTTCCTGGAACTTCAGCACAGAAAGCTAACAAGCTTTAAACCCGGCAAAAGGGACCATAGCCAACATTCTGCCCTGGCAGAAATCTCCCAGGTCTGGGCAGAAAAGAATCCAATAAGACTCGACTGTCACTGGGCACCAACTCTAGTCCAGTTAAAGGCTGGGGCCAACCCAGCCTGAATCAGGAAATATCTGGTGGCCCAGGGATTGTCAGTCTGTCTCTGAATCATAGCTGCCACCACTCTGCTGGTCAAGGACACTGGAAAGATAACTGTTGGGCAGGAATTGTTATCACCACCCCCCAATGCTATTAAAGGGACCCTCAAAAACCCACCTAGCCAATGGCTGTCCAATGCTAGGCTGGTCCGCTTCCAGGCACTGTTTTTTTTTAAATTCTTCTCTCCCCAGTGTAAGATACAATTCATCATCTGTCGTAAACCCTGCCACCTTGCTGCTGAATCCCTCCTCAGACGTGTAGCAGGATTGCTGTCTAGCTCTAGGGCATGTTCAAAAATATTAGGCCAGACCTGACTGACTGACCTACCCTGGCCGGATCCTGAGTGCATCTACTTCCCAGATGGGAGCAGCTTCATCCAGGACGGAACCAGATATGCAGGGGCAGTGGTGGTGGACTCTGTCATTTGGGCAGTGGCTTTGCTTCCAGGGACTTCAGCACCGAAAGCTAACAAGCTTTAAACCTGGCAAAGGGGGCCAGAGCCAACATTTGCACTGACAGCAGATATGCCTTTGCTATGGCTCATATGCTTGGGTTCATATACCAAGAGAGGGACTGCTGATTGCCGAAGGAAAAATCATCAAAAATAAGGAAGAAATACTTGCTTTACTGGAGGTGTTATAGCTTCCCCTCAAAGTGCCCATAATTCATTGCCCTGGGCATTAAAAAGGGACATCAGAAATAGCCTGTGGAAACAGGCTAGCTGATAAAGCCACAAGGGAGTCTGCCCAGGCTTCCAATGCCCACACCCTACTAGCCTCGCCACCCTGTGCTCCCTGCCATCCCCTAATATACTGGCGAAGACAGACAAAATTAGGCCAAATGCAAGGGAATCTACAGACGAGGCGGATGGTTGCATACTTCTGAAGGCCACCCCATCCTACCTAAGGAGCTTGCTAAGCAACGCTTCAAATCCGTCAGGTCCCCACACCCGGGTCACTGAAAATGAAAAGCATTGCTGTGAGAGGCAAAGTACAAATATTTAACTTGGGGCCCTTGGTTGATCGGGTAATCTCAAATTGTCCCACCTGTCAGACCATGAACCCCTCAGGCCTCAATCAAGGAACCCCAGGAGTCAGAACTAGCGGCCAATGGCCAGAGGCCAATTGGGAAATAGATTATACAGAAATAAAGCCAGGAACACATGGATATAAATATCTGCTAGTCTTTATACCTTTCAGGGTGGGTAGAAGCCTACCCTACAAAGAAGGAGACTGCCAATGTAGTGGCAAAGAAGATTCTAGAAGACATCATACCTACGTATGGTCTACTTACCCTGCTTGAGGCTGACAATGGACTGGTGTGCATCTCTTAGGTAACTCAATCTTTAGTACATGTCTTCTGGACCAACCGATTGGAACTGCATTGTGCATATAGACTACAGAGTTCAGGACAGGCAGAGTGGACGAATCAGACCCAGAAGGAGGCCTTGACCAAATTAACCCTCGAAACGGGTGGTGACTGGGCGTTTCTCCTACCCTGTGCCTTATATAAGGCTAGGAGTACTCCTTATACTCTGGGGATCACCCACTTTGAGTAACTATATGGGAGGCTCTCTCCCATGCTATCTAACCCCAATCTGATATTCTTGCTGAATATGATTAACCAAGTTCTTAGAGTTTTTGAAGGTCTTCCCCAGAGTTCAGAAGCAACTCTGACCTGTCATCTTCCAGGTCTATGAATCTGATCCTCCCCCTATCTCCCGTTGCTTTGAATCAGGTGACAAAGTTTGAAGTATGAGGCATAACTATATGTCCAAGACTCTGGAACCCCCTCTGGAAAGGACCTCACTCTGTGATCCTGAACACACCAGCAGCTGTAAAGGTGGACGGTAAACCTGCCAGGAGAGAGACTTCCAGACCTCCCAGCAAAAAAGCAATAGAAGGCACCCCCGCCTCTCATCAGTCTACTGAAGTTGTGACTTCAGGACTCCTGATCCTGATTGGCTACTTCTGAAAGCTGCCACATCAGCTGCCAATCTCTACCAACCCTGCAACCTCACCTGGACAGTCATGGATGTCCAAGGGGGAAAAAGTCCTCCATCAAGTCTGGGGTCCCACCCCAGAAGGGATTTGGGTCCTTGACCTGAAAATACAACTAGATGACTTCTCTGAATTAATGGCCAAAACGTTTGCTGTCTGATCAGATGTGGTCTGGTTCTGTTCCCCTGGTCACAACCGAACAAAGGTCCAGAGGACCAAATGTGGGGGAGCCTCCACTGGTTATTTATGTGCATCTTGGGGGACCCTTATGATATACACCACCAGTGACCAATGATTTAATCACGGTACAATGGGAAAGACTGGGGGAGAGGCTAAAAAAGAGTAGCAGGCATATTTTTTTTATCTCATTTAGTAATGAAGGAAAAAAAGATATGGGATTGGAAAATGGAAAAGTGTTGGGGTCTGTTGGATCTATAATTGGTACAGGCTAGGGGGCCTGTGTTCACTATCCAGCTATGGAGTCACCCTGGCCCTAGCTTTCCACTGGGTCCCAACAAGGCATTAGCAAAGTCAAACCAACGTCCTCCTAAGACTGTCTCCTCACCTCATTAACCCCCACCCACCCACCTTCCTCTCACCCCTGTGAGATCCCACTCTGTCCCTACAATTATTAGAAGCCACTTTCTAGGTTCTTAACTCCTCCTGCCCAGATCTAACATAGGGCTGTTGGTTATGCTTCAATGCTCAGCCCTCTTACTATGAAGGAACAGCACTTCCCTGGGGATTTTTTTTCCCCCCAGCATACTGATAGTACCAATGCAGGTGGCAATAGTGAGACTGAGGAAAGTTAACCCTGCAACCAGTATAGGACAGGGACTTTGTGTTGGAAACCAGATACCCTCAAAATATTCCCACCTCTGCAACTGCACCGTAGCCCCAAACGTTGTGGGAGACATGCTGCCCCTGGAGGATGCTTGGGCGGTGGGGGGGGGGGGGGCTAGTGACTTGGGATTTATACCATGCATTTATGGCCTCGTTATAAATATGAAAGAAGATTTTTATGTTCTGGTACAACTCATCCCTAGGCTTATTACTCAGGGGAGGGTGTCTTCAACCAACTGGCAACCCCATTCAATCAGATAAAGAGAGTAGCCATTTTCACTGTGTTACTGGGGTCTCCTTGGCATAGCTTTGGCTGGAACTGCTAGTGTCAGAGCCTCAGCCCTAATACTTCAAAATAAAAGCTACAAGGCCCTATGAATGGTTAGAGATGCTGATTTATAGAAAATGGGAAAGTCCATCAGGGCTCTGAAAGAGTCCCTTTCCTCCCTGGCAGAGGCAGTCCTATAAAATAGGAGGGACCTAGACTTACTGTTCCTCTAGTGAGGTGGACTTGGCCTTGCTTTGGAGGAGGAATGTTCTTTCTGTGTCGATCACTCAGGGGTGGTCAAAGAATTCATGGCCTAAGAAAGAGATTATATGACAGGAAGATAGAGAGACGACAGTCTCAGGGTTGGTATGAGTTCCTCGTTAACTTGGTCCCCTTGGTTAACCACCCTAATATTGACCTCCACAGGACCTCTCCTTCTCCTTTCAGCTTTGACCTGTGGCTATGCATTATTAATTCTTTAGTCAGGTTTGTTAAAGAATGGATTTCCATAGTCCAACTGATGATCCTGAAACAACAATGCCAACCCATAGAAACATCTCAAGGATTTGAGACGGTCTATTACTAAAGGGGGGAAATGAGAGGACTGAGCCAGGCTGATCCCATAACAGGCTGCAGTCCAGGGGACTAGGCCTATGTTGGTGTTTCCCAGAACTGAGCAGACGGGTTCCTTGAAGAACCACAGCCCTCAGGTAATGAGGAGATGCCCCAGCATCTGGCCTGAGGCAAGAATAGTGAATCAGCAAGGGGTTCTGGAAAGTGCTCAACACCCTAGCCAGTTCCAGAGACACCTGTAACCCTAGAGATAGAGCCAACCAATCAGGAGAAAGGTCACCTACCCTTCCCCAGGATTCCCCTAATCTGCTTTAAATTGAGCCTTCAAGCTCACCCCAGGGTCACTATTTTAATGAATGGTAGGCCCCACATGCTGGATTCTGCAGAATAAGTGCTCTTTGCTTTTGTATACTATTTGAGTCTGGGGTGTCATTCTTTGGCGATTCACAGACCCTTACATCTCATTGAGTATCAAAATAGTTCAGCTGGGAAAGGGTTAGACTAAAATTCTCTCTTTCTCTCTGCTTTTCGTTTGTGTGATAAAATTAATTTTAAAGGAATATTAAATGTTCTTCCAGATTACATAATCTACCAGTAATCCTTAACGTGCATGTCTCATATCAGAAAGTGTAGTTTTCATTTCCAACAGTTCTCTTTCTCAATGGAACTTTTAAAAATGTGTATAAGACAGTGGCTCTTTTGATGTCTATGTGAGTTTCCAAGACCTGCTAGAACAAAGTTAGTTCTACACACTTCATGTCTTAGGATTAGATGAATTAATTTTTTTTTTGAGTTTGCAAGGCTGAAAGTCTACAGTCAAAGGGTGGGCAAAGACATGCTCTCTCTTAGAGTTCCAGGGGATGGTTCTCTCTGACTCTTGTAGGGGATGGTTTTCTCTGACTCTTCTAGGGAATTGTTCTGACTCTTCCAGCTGTCATAGCTGTTAGTACTCCTCATCATTCCTTGGCTTGAATCTTTGCAGTCTCTCCTCCATCATCCTGTGCTATCACCCCATGTGGCCTTTGTTCACATTTCCCTCATCTTTTAAGTATATCAATCCTTGGGTTGGGGTCCAATGTAGAATAACCTAAACGTGATTGAAGAATAGGTTAAAGGCCAATAAGGTCTCATCAACAGGTCCTACAAATTGGAAATTGAGGATACTCAACCTGGATGACATCCTTGTTTGATAACTGTAGTATCCTTGTCTGTGCTGTATCAATCTAGATTGATTCACATTTCTTCCTAAAATGAGTTGGAACTTCCGGTTGCTTGACCTGTGTCATCCCCTGTATGGATTGCAGACACTGGAAATGTTACAGCATTTGGCACTTTGTTTTGCATCCATGAGAATACTTTTGGTGTTTGTTATCAACTATGATTAAATGTGAAGGTCCCTGTGAGCAGCACAGCTGGCAGTGTAACGATCTGCAGAGAGCTGAGGATAGAACTTGGGTCAGCAGTCAGCATGACTTTGTTAGGCAGGTTGGTTCAAACTTCTGGAGTTTGATGCCAAGCAGTTTTTTTTTTTTTTTTACATGTTTAAACACAGTACAACTTTGGAAAAAAAACTTTCCTTGTGACAATTATCACAAAAAAAGCTTAAGAGATGGTTACGTGGAAACTCCCTTGCAGAGATTTCGTGTCTTTTGTAGAGTACCGGTGATGTTTCCTACAGGAATGGGTTTTATTGACTCTGAAGCAATGCTCAGGGTAACGGTCTAGGGAGGAAGGGTTTGTAATAAGCACACCAGCAAACTCTTTTGCAAAGCCCGTGGGACCTCTTCTCTTTCTTGAGGATGGGTTCTGTTGGCTACATAACAATGGTTGGGAATCTGGGGGCTTCGGGCGAAGGCTGGCTCCCCAGAACAGCAAAGATCACCAGGCTGTCAAACAACCTCCAAGCCTTCTGGGTATACAGCTGTCAAGTTCTTCCATTGGAAAAAAAGAGGCTGTATGTTTAATAATTCTGGTGTCTCTAGAGCTTATCAATGGGTAGATGGATCTTGTACTCTCCTACTCAAATTACTTAAAAACCATTCGGTAAATTTTGGATTTTATTCTAAAATCGTTGTCACATGTGACCAGAACAGCATTTAATCTAGGGCCAGTCCTTTACCATTTCTTAGGTAAAGTTCGTTTGGACACATAGTCAATGGTCTCAGAGACATTAAGTAGTTCACTCTGGTTGGTAGTAATCATTGCTATTCTGGGTCTTGGGTAAGTGACAGGTGTCTCCTCCTCTAAGCCTGGGAGACATGTCTTTCTCCAGTTTTTCTTTCTCCAGGTGTGTAACAAGTTATTCTATGGAGCCCTGTTGTGGTTCTCAGGAATTTTTCCCCACATGCTTTTTTCTTGCTCTGTGGTTTGTTATAAAAACTCCATATACCTCCACTTCGCAGGCTCTCAAGTCTCTTCCCCAATTTACAACATCTGGTGTGCTCACTCCCTGTGTGCTCACTCCCTGTGTGCTCACTCCCTGTGTGCTCACTCTCTGTGTGCTCACTCTCTGTGTACTCACTCTCTGTGTGCTCACTCTCTGTGTGCTCACTCTCTGTGTGCTCACTCTGTGTGCTCACTCTCTGTGTGCTCACTCTCTGTGTGCTCACTCTCTGTGTACTCACTCTCTGTGTACTCACTCTGTGTGTGCTCACTCCATGTGTGCTCACTCCATGTGGGCTCATTCCATGTGTGCTCACTCTGTGTGCTCACTCTGTGTGCTCACTCCTGTATGCTCACTCTCTGTGTGTTCACTCTGTGTGCTCACTCTGTGTGCTCACTCTCTGTGTGCTCACTCTGTGTGCTCACTCCATGTGTGCTCACTCTGTGTGCTCACTCTCTGTGTGCTCACTCTGTGTGCTCACTCTGTGTGCTCACTCTCTGTGTGCTCACTCTCTGTGTGCTCACTCTCTGTGTGCTCACTCTCTGTATGCTCACTCTGTGTGCTCACTCTCTGTGTGCTCACTCTCTGTGTGCTCACTCCTTGTGTGCTCACTCTCTGTGTGCTCACTACATGTGTGCTCACTCTCTGTAGGCTCATTCTCTGTGTGCTCACTCTCTGTGTGCTCACTCTGTGTGCTTACTCTCTGTGTGCTCACTCTCTGTATGCTCACTCTGTGTGCTCACTACATGTGTGCTCACTCTCTGTGTGCTCACTCTCTGTGTGCTCACTCTCTGTATGCTCACTCTGTGTGCTCACTACATGTGTGCTCACTCTCTGTGTGCTCACTCTCTGTATGCTCACTCTGTGTGCTCACTCTGTGTGCTCACTCTCTGTGAGCTCACTCCATGTGTGCTCACTCTCTGTGTGCTCACTCCATGTGTGCTCACTCCATGTGTGCCCACTCCATGTGTGCTCACTCTCTGTATGCTCACTCCATGTGTGCTCACTCCCTGTGTGCTCACTCTCTGTGTGCTCACTCTTTGTGTGCTCACTCCATGTGTGCTCACTCCATGTGTGCTCACTCCATGTGTGCTCACTCTCTGTGTGCTCACTTCATGTGTGCTCACTCCCTGTGTGCTCACTCTCTGTGTGCTCACTCTGTGTGCTCATTCCATGTGTGCTCACTCCATGTGTGCTCACTCTCTGTATGCTCACTCTGTGTGCTCACTCCATGTGTGCTCACTCCATGTGTGCTCACTCCATGTGTGCTCACTCCATGTGTGCTCACTCCATGTGTGCTCACTCCATGTGTGCTCACTCTCTGTATGCTCACTCTTTGTGCTCACTCCCTGTGTGCTCACTCTCTGTGTGCTCACTCTCTGTGTGCTCACTCCATGTGTGCTCACTCCATGTGTGCTCACTCTCTGTGTGCTCACTCTCTGTGTGCTCACTCCATGTGAGCTCACTCTCTGTATGCTCACTCTGTGTGCTCACTCCATGTGTGCTCACTCCATGTGTGCTCACTCCATGTGTGCTCACTCCATGTGGGCTCATTCCATGTGTGCTCTCTCTGTGTGCTCACTCTGTGTGCTCACTCTCTGTATGCTCACTCTCTGTGTGTTCACTCTGTGTGCTCACTCTGTGTGCTCACTCTCTGTATGCTCACTCTCTGTGTGTTCACTCTGTGTGCTCACTCTGTGTGCTCACTCTCTGTGTGCTAACTCTGTGTACTCACTCTGTGTGCTCACTCCATGTGTGCTCACTCTCTGTGTGTTCACTCTGTGTGCTCACTCTGTGTGCTCACTCTGTGTGCTCACTCTGTGTGCTCACTCTCTGTGTGCTCACTCTCTGTGTGCTCACTCTCTGTATGCTCACTGTCTGTGTGCTCACTCTGTGTGCTCACTCTGTGTGCTCACTCTCTGTGTGCTCACTCTCTGTGTGCTCACTTCGTGTGTGCTCACTCTCTGTGTGCTCACTTTGTGTGTGCTCACTGTCTGTGTGCTCACTGTCTGTGTGCTCACTCTCTGTGTGCTCACTCCCTGTGTGCTCACTCCATGTGTGCTCACTCTGTGTGCTCACTCTGTGTGCTCACTCTGTGTGCTCACTCTCTGTATGCTCACTCTCTGTGTGCTCACTCCCTGTGTGCTCACTCCATGTGTGCTCACTCTCTGTGTGCTCACTCTCTGTGTGCTCACTCTGTGTACTCACTCTCTGTGTGCTCACTCTGTGTGCTCACTCTCTGTGTGCTCACTCTCTGTGTGCTCACTCTCTGTGTGCTCACTCTCTGTGTGCTCACTCTGTGTGCTCACTCTCTGTATACTCACTCTGTGTGCTCACTCTCTGTGTGCTCACTCCCTGTGCTCTTATCCTTACACCACAGCCCAGATACTTTCTTAAGTGTGGCAATTTTGAGGTTCATCTGCTGCCTCCTTCTCAGGCCTTTCTTTGTCTAATGTCCATTAGCATCCATGTACGCTGTCTGTTATTTTGTTTAATTCTGAGGCGAAGATGTATTTGGTTGCTGAGATTCTGTCTTTACTGGGAACAGGAGTGGTGTGCTGAAATACATAATATTATAAACCAAGATTCAGACAGTGTAGAACTGATTTCTAGGTTTAGTAGAGATGATAATGTGAGTAAAATCTTTCACGCCTGACAGTTTCAACTCAGCAAGTTGGAACAAGCCTTCAGGATAACATGTCCTAATAGCCTCTTCCGCAAGTGACTCTGATAATCACTGAACCAATTTTCTTTCTTTCACATAAATTTTGATCTAGGGAAAAGAGGTACATGGGATGATGAATCAGTTTGAAAATGCATTAAGAGAAAAGTGTATCCATTAAAGATGAACACAAAAAAAATAAGCGTAACAAATAGATGAGAATATCTATAGAATACAATGTTTTCCTTTACTATAGAACCATTAACACTGCCCGAAGTTCAGAAGATGGCGTTTTGCATTTCTTTTGTGTTTTATTCTTTTCAAAAGTTGTAGCAGAGGCTATATTGCTTGTCTACAATAATAACCTTCTATAATGGTTTAGCATATTATTAGCTGCTCATTTTGACCCAGGTGCATCTGTATTACAATATTATAAAATTGTCATGATATGATATCTACCTAAAATTATAAGTGGATGAGAGAAAGGAATATTATGGGATGAGATATGCTCTACACTATGAATGACGAAAGGGTTGCATTTTTTTTTTTTCGAGACGGGGTTTCTCTGTGTAGTCCTGGCTGTCCTAGAACTCACTCTGTAGACCAGGCTTGCCTTGAACTCAGAAATCTGCCTGCCTCTGCCTCCCAAGTGCTGGGATTAAAGGCATGCACCACCACTGCCTGACAAGGGTTGCAGTTTTACGGGTGGGCAATCTCTCTACAGCAATGCCACTTTGATTCTTCTTAGAGTTGTAGCTTGCTTGGAAACTTAAGAGATAGTGTCAACCATACTTAAGATTGTTTCTTGATGGGTAGAAAGTGGGCTCATCCCTCTTCCATCCAGTCCCAACCAAACCAGAATGTTGAACATTTTACTTTTATTTTTTAAGGCATAGTTAGAATGTGAATACCAACTTACCATAGTTGGTAGGTTGCAAAGGAGCTTGGCCATCTGTGGTGGCCAAATATAACTCAGTAGACTTGGGAAGTCTGGACAAATAATAGGATGTTTGGAAGGAACATTTGGTGCCTATGTGGAGGCTAGCTATCTTCTGGACTTTAGATTTTCCTCCTATATCTTCAGGTTTGTTCTTTTATACCCAGCCCTAATTCTTCTCCCAGGACTTCCTTGTTCTCTATGTCTTACCTTTTCAGTCATAATTTTATTCACTTATTTTTTGATCACAGCACTTTCTTCCACACCACTTATGAATATCATGACTTCTTTGTGGAAAACCTGGCTTCATGGGACATATGAGATTCACAGGTCCCTGCATGCAGAAGAGCCTAGTACTTTGTTTAATGCTTTGTGCTTTCTATGCTCATATTATTAGTAATTTAAAAAAATCTTTAAATTTATTATTATTATCATCATCATTATTATTATGTGAATACATGATGTATATGTGTGTGAGTGGGATGTAACTGCGTGGATGTATAAAGGTGCATGCCATGACACCTATGTGGATGTCAGATAATAACTTTGTGGGGTTGGTTCTCACTATTCGCCTTTCCATGGGTTCAGGGACTGGTTGCCAGGCTAGCCCATCAAACACTTTTAGCCACCGAGCATCTGATTTGCACCTCAGTCTTGAACAAGGACCTCACATTTTAATTTTTCTTTAATTTTCCTTTACAAGTCCTACAGCCAGTCCTGTTTGAGACTCTTTGTATTGCACTCTTTGAAGCAAGAAAGCGATCCCTTTTCTTCCTTCCCACTCTTAACTCCCCTCTTTTCCCTGAATGTAGAGAAACTTAATTTGCTTAAACAGAAGTGGGGAACAGAGAATGTTAAAGATAAATATTTGATAATATCTATATACATATTTTTCTGCAACCTAGACATGATGTTGCTGTTTCACAGTGGTGTGAGTTTGCAAGGTAACCATGAAACACTTTTGTGCCTTCTGCTTGAGATGGTGTTGTCTCTTACTGCCAATCTGTGGTAGTTTGAATAAAAATGGCCCCCATAGGCCCATAGGGAGCCGAACTATTAGGAAGGATGGCCTTGTTGGAGTAGGTGTGGCCTTGTTGGAGGAAGTGTGTCATTAGGGGTGGGCTTTGAGGGTTCAGATACTCAAGCCCTGCCCAGTGTGGCATTCTCTTCATGCTGCTCGTGGATTCCAAGGTAGAATTCTCAGGTCCTTTCCACCACCATGTCTGCCTGCCTGCCACCATGTTTCCCACCATGCCGACAATGAACTATAAGCCAGCCCCAATGAAATGTTTTCCTTTATAAGAATTGGTATGGTCATGGTGTCTCTTCACAGCAATGTGGTACATTTACACAATGGAGTACTACTCAGCTATTAAAAACAATGGCTTAATGAAATTCTTAGGCAAATGGATGGAACTAGAAAATATCATCCAGCATGAGGTAACCCAGTCACAAAAGAACACACATGGTATGCACCCACTGATAAGTGGTTATTAGCCCCAACGCTCAGAATAACCAAAATACAATTCACAGACCACATGAAGCTCAAGAAGGAAGACCAAAGTGTGGATGCTTCGGTCCTTCTTAGAAGGAGGAACAAAATACTCACGGCACTTTCTTCCACACCACTTATGAATATCATGACTTCTTTGTGGAAAGCCTGGCTTCATGGGACATGTGAGATCCACAGGTCCCTGCATGCAGAAGGGCCTCGTACTTTGATTAATGCTTTGTGCTCTGTATGCTCATGTTATTAGTAATTTTACAAAATCTTTAAATTTATTATTATTATGGAGGAAATATGGAGTCAAAGTGTGGAGTAGAGACTGAAGGAAAGGCCATCCAGAGACTGTCCCACCTGGGGATCCATCCCATATACAGTCATCAAAACCAGACACTATTATGGATGCCAAGAAGTGCTTGCTGACAGGAGCCTGGTATAGCTGTCTCCTGAGAGGCTCTGCCAGAGCCTGATAAATACAGAGGTGGATGCTCACAGACAACCAATGGAGAAGTTAGAGAAAGGACTGAAGGAGCTGAAAGGGTTTGCAACTCCATAGGAAGAACAACAGTATCAACCAGCCAGACCCCCGCAGAGATCCCAGGGACTAAACCACCAACCAAAGAGTACACATGGAGGAACCCGTGGCTCCAGCTGCATATGTAGCAGAGGATGGTCTTGTCGGGCATCAATGGGATGAGAAGGCCCTTGGTCCTGTGAAGGCTCGATGTCCCAGTGTAGGGGAAAGCCAGGGCGGAGAGGTAGGAGTGGGTAGGTGGGTGGAGGCACACCATCATAGAAGCAGGGGGAGGGGGGATGGCATAGGGGGCTTCTGCGGGTGGGGTGCATTTGAACAGGGAAAGGGGATAACATTTGAAATGTAAATAAAGAAAATATCCAATTAAAAAAAAGAGAAACCCTAACAAAGACACAATTTATCTGCTACTCATCAGCTGCTTATGTGAAGTCTGTCCTTCTGTCCTTCCTCTTTTATACGTTACCCATACAGGATGAGCTGAGGTAGGATGAGCATATCAGTGCTTTCAGACTGTCCCCATTCTAGATCCTCTTCATTGATTAGCCCATTAAGGTGTTTGATAAGTCTCAAAAGCCATATATATATATATATATATATATATATATATATATGCCAAAATTGATATATTTGATATGGCTGCTGAAGGAACTGGATATGGGATTAGTGTTGTAAATCTCATAGCCTGTACTGTTAGGCTTCAGCAATGCAATCTTAGTTGAGTTCTGGTTTTAATCATCAGAACTTATCTAGCCCTTCAAATGGAAAACCCACCATAAGGAAACAGCAACTACAGCAAAGAAAAACAAACACCGAGAACAAAATAAAGTCCGGTTGCTCATGAGACTAATGTTTCAGGGTGAATTTAGTTCCAATCCATTAACACATACTTAGGGCTCCATCTAATGAACAGACAACACATGATGCTTCCTACATGTTACTTTATTTTATCCTCAAAGCTATGTTACTTATGAGATGGTACTCTTTCCTGTCATGGATAGAAGAAATTAAGCTCAGAGGAAGTACCGTGTCTGAAGTCATGTAGCCATTGGTTATCACAGCTGAGGCTTGAGTCTACACATCTAACCTTCAGCTTCCTCTAGTGCGGTGGTTCTCAACCTTCCCAATGCTGCAACCCTTTAATCCCTTCATGCTCATTGCTACTCCATAACTGTGATTTGGCTGCTGTTATGAATAGAAATGTAAACATCTGACATGCAAGATATCTAACATGTGACCCTCATAGGGGTTGCAGTCTAGAGGCTGAGGACCATTGCTCTAGTGCCTCATGGAACACTTGTCTGTGCAAGTCACATCGGTAGGACTGACCAGGGGTTGGGGCCAGGAACCTGGAAGCTGTCAGGCAATAGGGCTCTATTCTCTTGGGTACATTTCCTATTTACTTCTGCTTCTATTTCCATCTATCCTCAGAATGACGTTTTCAGCTTCTGATTGAATGTAGATGAAGATGCCCCTTTCCTGGTGACTACCCCAGCTTTTACCTGAACATCAAAACAATCAGAAAATAAAAAAGAATTTGGATTTCATTTTAAATTCTCAGTGCATAAAGATCCCCATAGGTCTGGACTGTTTTGAGTACCTACTCCTTACCAGCATGTCAGAGGAAGGAGACTTCCTGTAATATTCACAAGACTTGCAGGGACCCATGATGTGGATGTGATTGTTTCTACATTTAGTCTGTATCCTACGATGTGATGTAGGCAAGGCGTGTGGAGATCTCTTCCACATCTACCTCTCTGTTGATGTTGTGCAGTGGGGAAACACTAATGAACTTAAGGCTTCATGGGCCAGCGAACTGATACCTTCTCAACTGTTTCTTGCCCTCACAAAATTCACTTTTTTTTGGAAACTGCTTGAGTGACTGAATTTGGAGACAGATTCGTTAAAGAGAGCAACTCGAGTCTCTAATCCAATAGAACTGCCTTTTTTGTTTTGTTTTGTTTTGTTTTGTTTTGTTCTTAACAGGTAGAGAGATACCAGCTCTGTGTTCACAAAAGGATAATGGCATTTGAAGCCACACAGAAGATGAAGAGAGCGCTCCAGTTGACTGGCACTTCAATCTGAGACTTTCAGCCTCCAGGTATATGAAATATTTCTCTCTCTCTTTCTCACTCTCTCACATTAATTTCTGTTGTTCAAGCCACCTATTCTTTGGTGTCTTGTTATGGCACGCTTAGCAAGCTAACTCATCATGCCTGCTCCTGCTGAATGATTTACAAAGGAGGAATACTTCAAGGAATTCTCATAGACTTGCCCAAGTCTAGATTCACGTTATCAGCTCGAATGGACTGATAGTGTGTGTGGGGTGGATAAGATCTACCAGCTGTATCAATGAAGAGGAATTCATATTCTTTGGGAGCCACGACACAATTTTCCGATTAAAATTATATCTTGTTAAGAAGTAGAGGAGACCCAGTCTGTGATCTGACTTTACTCCATTTTATCCTCCTACCATGTCACATCTGTTAATGAAGTCAGTTGATGTAAGGTATTAATTTAATCAAGCATATATAAATTTCTAATCATAATTAACTCAAATCTTGTTTCTTATTCTGTAGTCCAAGCTGTGTCTTCAGAGTTTTTTCCCTTTTCTTGTCCAATATCACTTTAAAACAGGGTCGATAGAATTGAATACACACTTATAAATATAGCTGGACAACAATATTATTAACAATTAATTTTTACTAATGTAACACACTAATGTCTAACCAAAGTTATTCTAGTATTTTGGTAGTACATTTTTGGCAGTTGATCAGATATAATTTCCTAAGGAAGGTTTTCTCTTATATTTCTACATAGATCCAGAGGCAGTAGTCTCCCCTCCAGCACTGTAATGAACTGCTTACGAGCCATCTCCTTCCATTGGCTCTGAGCAGCAAAACAGGGGTTCTTTTAAATCTCTTCATTATCCCTGTGTCTTCTGTCTAGAAAGACAGGAGCCTAAGATGATTCAATATTCATATTTGCTAAACTGAATAAAATTGTTTTGTGAAGCTTAGCTATTAAGGAACAAAGCCATGGTGCCTCTGCAGGCATTGCTGGTATGGTTGCTCTGAACTAAGTTTCTCTCTGTGTCAGTTGTGGTGTATTCGAGAGGCTCAACTGTGGATGCAGTTACTTAGGTAAGTCTTTAGAGAAATTAATGTTTAAACTGGATAGGAAAAGCCTTTAAGTGAGCAGGGTGGGGACTTTCGGGGGAGGGAGATACTTTAAAAGGTCAAGCCGGTTTCAGGCAATCCCTAAGTGGGAAGATTAAATGGGTAATTCATGATTCCAGCATAGAATACCCACAATAGAAAACCTATATCACACAATGATCAGCGGTTCTCAACCTGTGGGTCACGACCATCGGAAAACATATATTAGGACTCCCCAACCATCAATTTATTTCCATTGGCACTTCATAACTGTAATTTTGCTATGGAGTGGTTTCTCAATTCCTATGACCATCAGAAATATGTTTTTTTCTGAAGGTCGCTACTCACAGGTTAAGCAGCACTGACTGACAACTGTTTTTTTTTAGAGGAAATAACAAGGTAGTAATGAACATACTACCTCATATTGCATTTGTAGTTTGCCACTGAGGAGAAGTGAGATCTTAGTCACTCCAGGCAGAAAGTGTTTCACTTGATAAACTTCTTTACTCCCTTCCAAGTCTTAAGCTATTAGAATAAAACGTTAACGCGATTTTAAAATCTCACTGTTGGCTATTATTTATCCTTGATGTTTCTTAATGAGTAGAATTACACTCAGTGTCGCGGGACATTTGAATTCACTTTCTACCAGGAGTTTGCAGCTTTGCAGGCTACTGGCCCTTTAAAAAAAACAAAAAACAAAATTAGAGCGGGGCAAGAAGGCAGGGCTCCAAGTCTGTAAAGACCGCTTATCCAGTTTCTTCCGGGAAAGGCAAGTAGAGGCCCTGCTGAGAGCATGCTGGGACTTGCAGTTTATCTCCTGTCATTTCCTGTTATTTCTTGTCACATCTCCCTGCTCTGGAGTGTGGGATGGACTACAACTCCCAGAGGGCCAAGCGGTGGCGGCGCGTCCTGTGCTCTAGCGGCGCCTGGGCGGCTAGTTCAAGTTGCCATAGCTGCGAGTCCCGGGTGAGCGGAGTCGGTTGCGAGGCAGCGTTGGGTCAGTTGCACCTTCGGGGTCGCAGGTAGCCGCGGGAGCCGGGTGGGGCCTCGGCGATGATCCGGCGTTAAGAACTTGGAGTCACCTTGGGTCTGAGGTACCTGCCCTTATCTGTTCTCTTGTCCTTTCTCTTATTTCCCCCTGCAGACATTTACGTCCCACTTCCCCTTCTCCTAGGGTGGAGACACAAGAGCTGCAGGGGTATGCGGGGTGGGCCGGGACTGTGGGTGCAGTGTTTGGTGACCTGGGGGCCATGGCGTGTTTGCATCCCTCCGCAGGTCGTCCACGGTCAGCTCCTGGCCACCTCACTCTACGCGCCTTGTCTTGGCTTTGGAGCACCTTGTCCGAGGCTCCCTCCCATATGCTTCAGGCTGTCTTGACTTTGGCTTGACTGCCCCAGGGGTATATTTGGTGCTTATCTCTGTCCTCTAGTCACTAGCAGATTTTCCTCTGCTAAGTTAGGAGATGCCCAGGTCATAGTGGTTAGCCGCCCCGTTTCGGAATTAATTAGTAGAAACATCAAACTTTGAATCCCCGCTGCATTCTGTGTTGCTTTAATGGACTGGGCCTGTTAGGCAAAGCTAGATGTTGTAGTGTCTTCATCAGGATTATGCAAAGCCTTTGGCATAGTGCCTAACACCTAGCAAATTCTCACTGCTTCTTCTTAAAACTGATTGCATCTAACAGAAACAGCACAGGAACAGTACAGGTGGTTTTTAGTTTTATAGTACCTGTATTAAAAGTAAAAGGAAATGTCTGAGATTAATCTTAGTTTAGTTGACACAGTACATAAAATATACTGTAGTATATTTCACGTCATGTAAATATACATGTAGTAAATATCAAACTGGTATTTATATACACTTATTTATTTATTTATTTATTTATTTATTTATTTACTTTCAGACAGGGTTCCACTGTGTGGCACTGGTTGGCCTGGAACTTATACTGTAGCCCAGACCACACATTGCAGGTAGTTTCGACATGGCAGAGATCCACCTGCCTCTGCCTCCACAGTGCTGAGAGCCAAGGCTTCTGACACTACTGGGGCTTTATGTTTTTTGATAATGGTACAGGATGTTCAGAATCTGACATGTACTGATATTTTATATTCATAGTTTGTATCAATTTGAGCTGGCCAGGTTTCTAACTGCTGCATTGGACAGGCAAGAAAGAAGATGAACTTTGACAGCTGTAACTTTGTGGAGAGCAGTGGTTCTCAACCTGTGAGTCATGACCACATTGGGAGTCAAATGACCCTTTCACAGGGGTCACCTTAGACCATTGAAAAACACAGATACTGAAATTACAATTCATGATTGCAAAATGACAGGTATGAAGTAGCAACACAAATAATTTTATGGTTGGAGGACCAACCCATGACAGGAACTGTATTGGGGGGGGG